>JAVXUP010002717.1:0-112238 GCA_033070095.1 Escallonia herrerae
CCTGTCTCACGTGTCGGTCAACGTTACTGGTTTTCTCGTAATTACCATAACAAACCAAGGGCAATCATATACCAATAAATAACCTGACGAGTGTCAGTCAATGCCGGTCCAACTCCGCCTATACAGCCTTAAACCACCGGCAAACCACCATATCACCACCCTTTCTCCCTCTTCAAGCTCCAGCAATCTATTCCAAACCCCCCTCCCAAAATGGCTCTGAAATCCCATCTTTTGCTACTTATCATCTCTTACTTGGTGGCAACCGCCTTTCACGACGTCGCCGCCGCAATGGGTGGCCGGAAAGAGGCGAGGGTCGGCCGGTGGGAGCCGATCAAGGACCCGAAAGACCCGAAAGTGCATGAGATCGGCCAGTTCGCGGTGAGCGAGCACAACAAGGAGGCCAAGGTGAGTCTGAAGTACGAGAGCGTGGTGAAGGGCGAGACCCAGGTCGTGTCCGGGACGAACTACCGGCTGCGCATCGCGGCGGAGGACGGCGGCGTCTCGGGCAACTACAAGGCGGTTGTTTGGTACAAGCCGTGGGAGAAGTTCAGGCAACTGACCTCGTTCAAACGTGTTTGAGAGTTGTTTTGGTTTGTGTGGGAGTGTTGGGTTGTGTAGATGCTTTTGGGCTATATTGATCTGCAAATCACCTCAAATGATTTTATCGACCGTTTGTGTGTTTTTAAGAGGAGAGAAATTTTAAGAGACCGTTAGTTTGCGAGTTTAATAGAGAAAATAAAGTAAATTTCAGATTATATATATATATATATATATATATATATATATATATATATATATATATATATATATATATATATATATATATATTCTTATATCACATTATGATAATTCTAATAAAAATTATAAAAATATGATCCTAAAAAAAAAATGATTCCCACTGAAAAATAAATTAATCGTCAAGAACATCGTAGAAAGTTCATAGCATACTATTGTAATCACCGGTTAATACCACAACGAAAAAGCACGCAAACAAGTAATGAGTTGATTACAAACATCCACACACTCAAATCTAATTTATGTCATACCAAAAGCAAAACAACCACCGATTAATTCTAACATTCAAAACAATCATTCGTTTGTAGATGAAATGGTAGGTTTTTGTAAAATATCTTAGGACCTAAAAGTCATTAATTCCAATCTTCATTATCTTAAGGGTACTATGAACATTACAAAAGTGAGTATTTGTGAAAGTCTTCTTTGTTTTCGTTTCTTTCTAATTTTGAAAAAAAAATTTACACCAAAAAGAAGTCCAAACTTTTCTGCATTTTCTCTTCGTTTCTCTCTTAAAAAAGAAGTTCACAAACTAAAGAAAAAGAAGAAAAGTAGTCATTTTTCTTTGCCTCTCTTTTCTCTCGTAAAAATGACTCACAAACGTACTATTAATATTCTTAGTCGTTGAATTTGCAAAATAACACCCAAAATCTAATAAATTAAGAAAATAGCTTATTACATTTGCATAATCAGCTCAAATCCTTATAATTTGAACCGCTAATAAAAGATATGGTTCAAGGCAAATAAGTGTTGGGTGCAGAGTTAATTAGCCAAAAAAATTCGAGAACACGATTTCTAAGGTACTTGATAAAAAAATGATTATGGTAATGATTAAGCCATATTATGTCTATCTAATCTATTGGTTTCAGTTAAATGAAGTACTATTCTAGTTTTCTGCTCAGATTCTACGTAGGTTACGGTAATAAAATCGTATTACAACTTAGTACTTCTTGTATTCCACCTTATTTGTATTGCAAAAGAAAAGTACTAATAAATACTTCCCGTCGTATATCTTTTAGTAGCAAAAAAGAAGAGTCAGATAAAAGGATGCAAAACTAAGAAATGAAATGCTATTTTCTTTTTGTCGCTTAAAATATACTTCAATAAGAGTTAATCTTTCAGTGACAAATAAAGAGGTGAATCAACGTATTAAAAGACAAAAATAACTCACTCAACTTATAAAAAGAACACAATAGTATATTTACAACTTCACAGGCCAGCTTCACGGAACACGTGCAAGTAGGGCAGTATACGAACTGAGTTCGAGCCAAACAGGGGTGTGTTCGAACTCGGTTCGTATTATTTCAGGGGTGTTTGGGCTCGGCCCGTGTTCGTTTAGGAGCCAGACATGGGTGTTTGAACTTAGCTCGAGTTCGTCAATGCACAACTCAGGCTCGACTCGGCTCGTTCGTCTAAAGAAATAAACTGAATCAACAGTAAAAAAAATGGCCGGAGAAACGACTGGAGAAGAAGATGAAGACAGATTTTTCTTCTCAAATATCGAAGACTTGGAGTCGTAAAATATCCCAGATCTGATTGGGGGATGCCAGATTTGTGTGGAGGAGCAGCTGCGTTTGTCGGCCTGTGGCCTGACATGGCGGAGGTCTAGCCGGCGATGTGGGCGATGATTTGGCCGGCGGTATGCTTGTGTGATGAGAGAGAGAGAGAGAGCAGAGGGTGTTTGACGACTGTTCGAGTGTCCGAGAGAAGGCCGCGGCGTGGGCGGTGGTCTGGCCGGCGATGTGAGCGGTGGTCTAGCCGGCGGTGTGCCTGTATGATGACTACGAATATTGGCCGGTAGTGTGGGTGTTTGTTGAGTGTCTGTGTGTAATGAAATGAAGAAAATGAACTTAGTGAGATAGAGAGGAAGCTTGGGTGACCCACATGCTTCCACGTCCCAACAAAAGGTAGATGTTTTTTGTAGGTTTATAATGCATATTATATTTTTTTAATGAATAAATGAACCGATGCTCATTTATAAGGCTCGGCTCGTGTTCGGCTCGTTAAGTAAACGAGCCCTCTTGTTCACGAATGCTAATAAACAACTATGATCAAGTTCAAACTCGGCTCGTTTATTAAAGGGTCAAATACACGTAGGTACCCTAAAACTACCACAAAGTCTCACTTGAGGGTCTCAAAGTTTAATTTTTACACATAAGGGCCTATAACTCCAAATTTGCAATAAGTAAGGGCATCCATCTAAATTCCTAACGGTTCAGCCCTTTCGGTCAGGGGCATTTTTGGGAACTCACAGTGGCACCAGCACCGCACCGCACCATTGTATAGAATATCCACTATTAAAATCTTCCTTTCCATCTTACTACCACCATTCGTAGAAGGAAAAATTCGTTTGAATTTCTAAAGAACGGAGATGGTAGCTGGATCTCGGGCAGAAAGAACATTGGTGATTGCTTCAATGCCTACTTCAGGGAAGTTTTTGCAACTTCAAATCCTATAATCCCCCCTAATCTTGAAGAGTTGATTCAACCGGCGATTTCGACTGAAGATAATCTTCTGCTGTGTGCGATACCTGAAGAACCTGAAATCAGACAAACTCTCAATCACATTGGCTCTCATAAAGCACCTGGTCCAGATGGAATGACGGCTCATTTCTACAAGTCTTACTGGACGATCATTAAGCAGGATGTGATTTTAAGTGTTCAATCATTCTTTATTCATGGCTATCTCTTGAAAGAACAAAACCATACACATATTGCCTTGATCCCGAAGATTGACAGTCAACCATTACCGACCCATTAGCCTTTGCAATGTCTCATACAAAATCATTTCCTCTATCTTGGCAGCTAGACTTAAATCCACAAGCTCATATCCCCTCTTCAAGCAGCCTTCATCCCGTCCCGTCTAATCAATGACAACAGCATTCTTGTCCAAGAACTTTGGCACACCATGAGATTCAAGAAAGGGAAGAGAGGTTTGTTGGCTGCCAAGATTGATATGGAAAGAGCATATGATAAGATGGAATGGCCCTTTATTTTATTGGTTCTAAAGCATTTTGGGTTCGATCAGAAGTGGATTCACTGGATTGAACAATGTATTAGTCTTCTACTCTGTCAGTCCTTATTAATGGTAGCCCTCACGAGATCATTAAACCGAGCAGAGGACTTCATCAAGGAGACCCCATTTCGCCTTTTTTGTTCATTCTTGGTTCTGAAATTCTCACTAGACTTCTCCTGAAAGCTGAAACCCAAAAGAAGCTTCATGGCATCAAAGCCAATCCTGGTAGCCCAACCATTTCCCACCTTCTGTTTGCAGATGACTTAATTCTCTTTTGCAGGAATAATTCTAGTGAAGCAGAGGAAATTGTTAACTGCCTCAATGTTTATGAAACTTGGTCGGGTCAAGCTATTAACCGAAATAAATCGAGGGCTTTCTTCAGCAAAAACTCTGAGGCACGCAACCGTAGGCAAATTTGTGAAATTTTGGGCATCAAACAAGCTCCCTCGCAGGACAAGTATTTAGGCTTACCGCTATTTACAAACCAAGGGAAAAGACACCTATTCTCAGAAGTGGTAGATAGGGTGAAAAAACGTCTAAATGGCTGGAAAATCAAGTGCTTATCTATGGCAGGACGCGGAACTCTAATCAAGTCAATTGCCATGGCTATTCCTATCTACACAATGTCAACCTTTCTCTTCCAGTCAACATCTGTGCGATTCTTGATAGTGCTTTCCGTAGATTTTGGTGGGGGCATAATGAGTCAAAGAAACACTTCTTGTGCCTAAAAGCTTGGGATACCATGTGTATCCCAAAAGATAAAGGAGATCTGGGATTCAAGACAATGAAAGCTTTTAATCAAGCACTTTTAGCAAAGCTGGGTTGGAAGATGATGAATGAGCCAAATAAGACTTGGGTTAAGGTGATGGAATCAAAATATCTCAAAGGATCCTCTTTTTTGGAATATACGCCACCGAAGTCAGCTTCTTGGATTTGGAAAGGAATATGCTCAGCAAAGGAAATCTTGAGAGGAGGATCGTGCTTCATTGTTGGTGATGGTGAAAACATTAATATTTTTCGAGAGCCTTGGATTCCAACCATTCAAAGTTTCAAGCCGGAGTCCATTTCGGGTAACCTTTTGGAGAGCCCTAAAGTGTCCAGTCTTATTGATCAATCTTTATTCTCTTGGAATTTAGATAAACTGAAATGCCTGTTTTCGGATTCTATCATTGGAGAGATACAAAAAATCCGTATCTCCCCTTCTAAGCCCCAGGATTACTTAGCCTGGATTCCCAACAAGTTCGGAAAATTCTCGGCAAAATCAGCTTACCTATTTCACAATGAGAACAGATTTCGTATTGAGCAAGGTAGGACTCAATCTTTCTGGAAGAAGCTTTGGAAATCTAAAATTCGGGAGAGACATAAAATACTCATTTGGCGCATTGCGTGGAATATCCTCCATGTCAAAAGGAAACTTCAAGCTCTATTCCCCGACATTGATACACAATGCAGATTGTGCAAAACAGGGGAAGAAACCACTGCCCATCTTTTCATCTATTGTCCGCTGGCACGAGTTTTATGGACCTCATCACCTGAGAATTTTAGGCCTCCAGTCTTACTATCCCAAAATCAGGATAATCTCAATGAGTATCCACGTAATAGCACTATTCAATGGCTTAGAGATATCATCTCTCCTTCTTCCCAGATATCTAACGATCCTCCCATGGCAACTCGCTACACACTCTTCGCTATTACTGTCATAGATCATATATGGAGGTGTAGGAATGCTGTGGAATTCCAAGAAGGGAAAATTGATGTAAAGGGACTGGGAAAGAATATCCAAATGGATTATGGTAGTTACTGTCGGGCTATTATTCCTATAGATACTCTCAGAATGGCTCCTGCTTCGAATTTCAACCCTCCCTAGTATTGGCATCGTGTCAACTTTGATGCTGCTGTTCGTGATTCAAGGACCATCCAAGCTGTAACCATCCGGGATCACAGTGGTCACATAATCTCTGCCCAAACAACTTCAAGCGAAGTAATGGACCCCGAAGCGGCCGAAGCACTAGCAGGCCTTTGTGCGATAAATCTGGCTTTGCAAACCAAGTGCACACATGTTATCTTCGAAGGAGATGCGCAAGGAATTGTTGACTGGCTTAACCATCATGATCAGATGCCTCATTGGAGCTGCTACTCCATCATTGCTGAAGCTAGGGAAAATCTTAACTTGTTCATTTGCTGGTCTTTTGTGAAAGTTAGTAGATTTGTATATAGTTTAGCCCATAATCTAGCTAAATGGGCGGATAACTCCAACTCGTTTGGCTTGGTTCCGTCCTCATCCTTTATTCCTCTTTTGTCTTTGGATGAATCTGTGAACCAAGCCTCTGTTCTTGTAATTCCTTCCTTTTAATGCATTGACTTGATTAGAAAAAAAAAAGATTGCAGCCAAAAGTTTTTCACCTATAAGCTGCAGAAGTAAAACATTCAAAGAGATGTATTTTGCTTCCCAATCCAAGTTACAGATTTTAAACTTCTCCTCTCTGTTCTTCTCGTCTCGTTGAAACCAAACTTGTGATAGCAAAAAGCTCAATCTAATGTTAGAGAAGATCTCAGAGAGTACCTTAACTCACCGATGGCCAAACAGCATCCCCTCCTCATTACTACTAGTACCTTAACTCTCCAATTGCCAAACAGCATCCTCTCCTTATTACTACAACGAGCAAGTGACCTGAAAACTCTCTTTGCATTGAGGACAACCTCTAGATAATGGAAGCATTAATGATAAGGGCCTACTTCAACATAATGCAGGAGCTGCGGAAGGAAAGGAGAAGAAAGATTGGGTAAAGTTGTGGGGTTGGATAGTAATTAATGAGCGGGTAGACATATGAACATAGAGATAGCAAAGGTGCATGGTCTTGGCTCTTCCTAAGGCAAGTGGGGGATTAAGCTTGAATATCCTTTAATTCCAGATCGAGAAAAAAGGCTTGTGGGCATTGATGGAATGAAGATAGGGCAGACATGACTGTTCTTGCAAAATCTTCAAGATCTTCAAAAGGACTATGAATGTGATGACTGATCGGAGCTCCTCATAATAACAAATGTAACTTGAGTATAGGCAATGTCTCTATACAATTTATGACCATTTCGATGGTCACAAGACCTCTTTGCTATGTTGCAATATCTATGTATCAATAGTGTTTTGTTGCAACATCACCAAATCAGGTGCTAAGATAACAACTACAATTGATTTGAGTAATAAATTTGCGATTGCATCATGGTACTCTTTTTATTTCTTTGCTTTTCCTGTGCTGCAAATCCGCAATGGAGGTTTTGGAAACCGGAGATCCGGCTAATCCACGTCATATAGCGTGATCAACTCACTTGTGTAAATGACGATTAAAATATAGCTACATATGAGATCTCGTCCCCACATATGCATTGCGACTATTAAAGCTGTTGATCCACCCTAGGATGCACTTAGCAATCAAACATCAATTTTGAGGATGTCACCTTGAGACTGTTATGCAAGCAAAGGTGCTGGGGACCTTTTAACTTCTTATAACTTTGCTTGAAGCATATGTAACGCACAATCACTATAAGCAAAAAATAATAATTGCACTTTAAAATTGAACTAACTCATTATATAACAGTTTTTAGCCACACTTCAAATGTCACTTTTTGATAGTCAAGATTGGACTAATAAACTGTTGTATTTCACTTATCTGCTTTCTTTTTCTTTTTTCATTTTTTTTTTTTTTTTTTTGGGGGCTAATTGATAGGAAGGGGTGGCAAAAGAATAGCCTATCTTTCCCAACATTTGGCTGAGGCTCTAAAAAAACCCCTCTACCACTGAAAAACTAAGGTACCGTTTAGAAACTTGTTAGTTTCCAGTTTTGTAAATTGGAGAAAAAAAAAACGCGTTTCGCACTCAGTTTTTTTTTTTTTTCTTTTTTTTCAGTTTTAAAAACCAATTTTTAAAACAAGGTTCTTTTGAAAACTCCCATTTTGGGTTTCCAGTTTTGGTTTATGTTTTGAGAGCCCCCCCCCCCCCCCCCCCTCCTCCCCCAAAAACAACAAACACCCATGGCCAAAGCCACCGCCTGCCACCGCCTACTGGCGACCACCACGGCCGCCGCAACTACCACCAAAGAAAAATTCAAAATACGAACTGGGTAATCAAACACCTAAAAGAAAAAAAACTCAAAATTAAAAACTGAGATAATCAAACACCTATTTGTCTTTGGAAAAAATAAAAACTAAACTGGTTTTAATTTTTATTTCTTCGGAAACAGAAAACGAAAACTGTAAGTAATTTTAAAAAGACCCTAGTACTCAGTTGGCAACTCTCCTTTTAGATCGTGATTACACTACAAGAAAACAAGGTTTTGCCAACAATATTCCATTCATAAAGGGGGCCAAGCTAAAGATCTTTACCGACGAAATTCCGTGACAATGGTCCATCGTTGATAACCCTATCACATAAAAGTTTACTGACTGATTGGGATGTTCTGTCAATAATTATAAAGACTTTTTCTGATAGATTGGCCACTTTTACCAATGGAGATGATTAAGTGCATAACTTTGGATAGAAGAAACCAACTTGAAGACGGATTCATGAGGTCTAGGCGTATGTGGTTAAGGTGAACCGAGTTAACTATGTACGGAGGCATGCACCCCGCGTTCCCAGAAAAAAATGAATGTGTTTCTTAAATAGTCTTGCTTGTGACCTTAACCATGTTTCTTTCCGCTACTTATTCTTCTCTCTCCCCCTTCATTTTAAGAGATGCTCGTTACTTTACTATCTTGGTTTAACACTAAAATTGTACCCAAAGTAGACTCCAAATCCAGCTCGAGTACTCAATGTTTTAATTATACCAAAGCAGTACCTAGGTTTAAGGTCCTAACCCAAATAAGATGCCCGTCTAGTGAAGCCTCACGGCCATCTGAAATTTCAAGGGCAAACTTGGCGTTTATGAAAAATATCGGCTAATTATTAACAATATTCCCAATTTGCAGAAATACATACCCCCCACCCACAACAAAAACAAAAATGATCCCCACTACCACTCCCGCAACCTCATCCCATACCACCCCCACCTCACAAATCACATCACCGTCACCAAAATTAGTCCCCTTGTGACCCTTCCACCACAAACGCTCTCTCATCCCTATCCCCTACCACCCCCACCTCTGTCCCCACCCCACTGCCGACCTCCCCCATCCCTTAAAACAGCCCCCTTATAGTCCTTCCACCACCCCCGCTCCCTCAACCCCGTCATGTACCACCGCCACCTCCATCCCCCCACCCACCGCCCCCAAAACAGCCACCATGTAACCCTTCCACCACACCACCACTCCCACAGCCCCGTCCCCTATCATCCTCACCTCCGGCCCCCACACTACCGCACACATCCTTGATCCCCCAAAACAGCTCCCTTGTAAGCCTTCCACCATCACCACCACTCCTACAACTTGTCCCATACCACCCCCACCGCACCACCCACATCCCCCAAAGCGTGTGCCCAACCCTTCCACCACCACAAAAAAATTGAAAAAGCACAACCACACCAAAAAAAATAAATTGAAGAAACATACACGCATAAAACTACCCATCGCACCAATTAGTCTGCAATACAATCCAAAAAATGAAGAAGCACACACACACTACCTTGGCTGGATATGCGCTTGTGGTGGCCGTTAAGAGTAGATGGGGTTCGGATAGCTTAACACATTCAGTAATATCAGTATAAAAGAGGCCTCCAAGTTTTCCTACCTTAATACCAAATTGAAAAGGAGAGGAAGAAAAAAGGAAAGGGTGGTCCATGCACGAGACTCTGCCGCTGCAGGATATGGCAACGAACATTAATCTCTCTTATTATTCCAAGTTAAATAACTACTCTAACCAGTTTCTATTGATATTTATGACTATAATGCTTTAAGCATACACTGCATTCAAGACCTCGCTAAATTGCTGAGGAACAACTTTTCGATCAATTGAAGAGTTCCTTGAGGATGGTATTATCTGTCATATAGGAATTACAGCAGTTAACCCTAAAAAAGGCAAAAGCAAAACCAGTCTGCTTTCAAGTAAAGGTGGATAGTACCTTGATCAGGCAGCCAGCAAAACGATCCAATCATAGGCCCCAGCATGAAAGATATCTCGCTTAAGAGTCTCATCCACTGGCCTCCTTGGTGAGATGCAACTCAGCCTCAGCTGTTCTACAATCCAGTAGTAGAAACTTATCACGTATTAGAACTAGTGTTCTCAATTTTTGGACAAGAATGTTGTTCAACTGAACATCCACCTTTTACAGCCTACTGCACGAGTCATCTGAAATAAACAATAACCGGCAGTACCACTGTGGAAATAGACACATCATTTAGTAGATAATCCATGCAAAATACTCCTCTACTTCAACTTGTGTTATCCTTAGTCTTATGGAATTTTTTACACACAGTAATCATGACCTTTTTGCCTCTTCGACATATTAGCTCAAGCCCATTACTCAAGATCTTTGCATTTCTTTTCCTTCACCTTTTTGTAAAGGTTGTGAAAGATCTTCAGCATAAAACCGCTCCGACAACATACATGTAGCAGCACCAGCAGATGAAGCAGCGGGCAAACCCGAAAGGGCCAGGCAATGTCTAACAAACCCTTCCCCCCAACCCTCCATCCCAAAATCAAAAAAGAATCATCGAGTACAAAACCCACTAAAGAAAGAACGACATGTATAAGCATGAGCTTACCTTAAATGGGCTCTCCGAATTGCATCAAGACCACTTACACTTGGATAAGGTTTGCAATACGAGCCAAACACTCCTGATAGAGTATACCACTGAAATGCATTCCTTGTAACTGAATGAGAACTGTAGATGAATACGCTCTTTATATCCCTTTCTTCCTTAATTGCTTTGAGACAAGTACTCAATTTGTATTCTATGCCTTTGGTATCATATTTGCTTTAAAATGAGTACAGTACCCAGTTCGAATACTGCATGCAGTTTCGTAATTTACGAGGAATAAACAGTTTCAGGTAGAAAGAGAGTGAAAAAATAATTGACACACACCAGCAGAAAACCTCAATAGAAGAACACGAGATAGAATTCAAAAAAAGGGGTTAATATAAGAACTCATCACGATAACAATATATAGCTGTCAGCAGAGTAATTTTCCATAAGATCAAGTTATTTGCGATCAGCATTACTTTTCTTTTAAATTTACAACTTCAAGGACTTCCCCTGGCATCAAGGGATAGATAGTCCAACCACGAATTGTCCAAAAGAGGAGATGAAGATAAAGATTCAGAAGGCCACTCACAACTAACATCTATTTCATCAAAAATGATAGGCTTGCACTTACCTTCCCTACTTCTATCAATTGCTTGTAACCAGAGATTGCACTGAACAAAAACCAAATCATTGAGTTTCTCCAGCTCCAAGCTGTCACATTTCTGTTTATGTAGGCTCTCAAAAGTGCTCCAATTCCACTTACACCAGTGAGAACTACATGGTTGACTAAGTATCCGTATTGCAGCTCTCTGCAGGGTTGGGATTTCATAACCATATCCTGCCCACCAGTCACCTAAGTATGAATAAAGCCAAAGAAATCATAAGTGAAATGCCATTGGATAAAGATTGTCAAGCGGAAATCACATACTCAAAACAGCTGGATAAGAAAAGCATTATTCATAAAAATGCCAGTGACGGGGGTCAAATCCTTTGCAAAAGCAGAACTCAGTATGATTTCCATATACACAGGAAAAGCTATCAAAACTTTCGACAGGCCTCGTGCAAACCAAAAAACTCTCCCTCAGCCCAAAATAAATAAATAAGAGCAGGCAGAAAAAGGGCCTTAAGCCTAGCTATAGACAGTTTGCCCAAAGAAGCTGCCATGTCTCCAATCTCCATCCCTCCAAATAACCGTCACAAACAACAGGGAATCAAAACCCAGAGCTTCGTACCCGTCTCTCTTATATAGTGAACAAATAATAAGGAATAACTACTACAGGTGGAACAGGTCTCCAATGGGAAAGGTTGTATAAAGGTGGGGGCACTTCTAAAAATCCTCATGAGCATGCTTTTAAGTAACTCGCAAATCCATTCTTATTACTCTTGTTAACATGCACATCTATGTTATTACAAGAAAGATCCCGCATACTCCTTAAGAAGAATGAAAACTTATTCATTTCATTACATCCAGATGCCTAAAGGGCTACAGAAGGAAGTTTCTTGTTTCTAAATTTTGTCAATTGTACATACTTAATCGTCCACGTCATTTTTGGTGAACGTTATATATTTGACCTCAAAGTTTACAACTGATCCATTAATAGTCATCATAAATCTATGAATGCTTGGTAGATTCTATTAACTCTGGAGCCAAACCCCATTTTCTTTGTGGCCTCCTATCAAAAATAAAATGATGGCTTCTCTCTTTCTCCTACTATAAGAAGGCATTCCTTTGAGGATAACCATCATGAAGAGGAGTTGAAAAACTAAAGCAATCGAAGCCTAACCTGGGGCATTCAGCCCCCTTCCCATGATTGCAAAATCAGTCCCAAGAGCACCTTGAGAATTTATGTATATGGGATGTTCTTTTGTTATTTCTGATTTAACTTTGTCATCAGCGGCCATATTCAACATTGCTTCTTGAAACCCGTTCTTCATCCGTGAATCAACTTTAAAGTTGAGGCCGTAGAAAATAGAAGGATTAAGGAATGCTGCTGCTGCATGTAATGGTGAGTGAAGCTGCATATTCCATCTCCTATCAATTATATCACAGAGTGGCACATATTTGTCTTCAAAACCATTGTAATACGCCTTGATTTCAATCTTTGCCCTCTCCATCCCCTAGTATATATAGCCCATAGCAGGCATGTCACCGTCAACAACCCTTAGGTTAAGTAAAGGTTCAGACACACTTACAGTTTCACGTGCAGACTTCCAGAATCTATCCGAGTACAACAAGGACTTAAAAGCTTGGGCATCAGGTCCTCTACTATAAATGGATGATAACCACTCAGAATGAGAAAAGATTTGCTTCAAACTTGCCTCTTGCATCACAATCGACCTCAAAGAGAGGAAATTAGTGACAAGTCTAGATATGTTTGGATGAATCAACTCCCTTCCACCTGTGTACTTCCTCATCATATCAAGCGTCCATGCCTGACTATATATGTATCTTGAGATAGCATTTGCCTCCTCCAATACTGTACTCACTAATTCTTTTTTACTAAAATCCTCCAATATCTTACTAATACAATTGAAAGCACTTGGAGACCAAAACAAGGAAGGATATTTAGCCATCAGAAGCCTTCCTGCATAGACATAACTAGCAGCACTATCCGTTAATACTTGAACAATATTCTCTACACCAACCTCCAAAGCAACGGCCTCAAGCAACTCAAACAAGTATTGAGAGTCATCTACATGGCCAGATAGATCAACGGACTTGAGAAACAGCATTCCCCTAGGGCATGCAACAGAAAACACTATAAGCGACTTGGTCCTACCATCAGACCAGCAATCACACAAGATCGTGCAACCTGTTTCCCTCCATTCATCGCTCAATTTTTGTAATGATCATCCATATCACCTTTCAGTTTGTCCAGAAGGGAAGACCTCATCATTTCACAACTTGGCGCTTTGTAGCCCATTCCGCACTCTGCTACAGCATCCACCATCTCCTGAAAACCCGTGGATTTAGCAGCACTAAAAGGAACTGAATTTTGGATGACAAATATAGCAATCTTTTTATCAGCATTCTCCTGCTTTTGCTTCTGAACATCATCAACTGCTGGCTGAGCACTTGGAGAACAGTGTGGAAACAACAAAGATCGACAAGTGCTACCATTCTGTCCGCTGGACCCATTATTACGATGGGCACCGCCGCTAATAGAAGAGCTATTTTGTTGACCATTGGCTACTTGGTCCACCTTTTGCCTCTTAGGTGCTTTTTGTTTGCTCGTGGTGCTTAATATACTTTGGATGTGGTCTCGCACATCATCGGGGACTTCAGCACAGGGAACAATGTCCTTGTTTTTTATTTGAGCCAAATGGAATTTCATCCTGTAAACTCCTCCGCTGAACTCCCGCTGACAATAGTTACATCTAACCTTCTGTCTCGTCGCATCAACAAGAACACTGTGTTCACGACAGGCATCTCTTCCTCGAACCATAATAACTAGTAAATTAAGCAAGACAGTTGATTTCATTGAGAACACAAAACGCAACATCAAAAGTGCACGTTAGAAATCTTCTACTCAAACATGTAGAGACTTTATTCGAAGTGGTTCAGACTTCAGAATCTGCAAAACTAAAAGTGATATACAATCCAAAACGATCCCAAAGAACTGCAATTTAAAAACGGAAAGCAGAAGGTTAAACATAAACACCAACTACAATCATTAAGATCAAGGTGCTCGCAGTCTATCTACTTAGAAGTAAGGGGAGGGGAGTGGCTCCATTCCGTCATCGTTAACGAAGTGAGCTTTTACCATATGCTTCCTCCAGAAACAACCCATTACCCACTACTTCCCGTCCCGCCACGGTTGCACATATTGGTAATCTACCTAACCATGAGCTGCAGAAACAGAAATCCTACCGATTCACCTTAAGTACCACGAAATACTAAGAACAGATACTACAGAAACTAACTGGGACGAATTACTATACCGATTTTCGAGATCACATTCGGGTAGCTGAATCTTGCGGATAGTTTAGTAAGCATCAAAAGGGAAAACCTTCATTCATTTTAACTGGCCGATAGCCCACCTTGAATTAAGGAATATGAAAATTTCTACTACTGTTAGTTCCAAATACTTGATCAAAAATAGGGACTATCGACCGCCATAACTCTAATTCAGATGCATTCTTTCATATACAAAAAGAAAGGCTTCATTTTTCTTAGCTTTCCTTAACATTCTCTAAAGCATGTGTCACCAGGATGATGTTATGGAGATTATACGGGACAAATTTTAGAAGCAATCAACAGTTTGACCAAGCATCCATCAAGACTAAGCAACTCAACATTATTTCACTAGGTGAAGTGATACTAGATTAATCTCAAACGTTAAGGATCTGTTCTACACCTGGTGGCGATGGCGTGGTTGCCGGAAGCTGACGGTGGTCGGAAAGAAACCGGCGATGAAGACCCGAGGAAATGAATAACACGGCGATAAATCGGATGTCCTCGCCAAAACCTTTCGCCGAGGACGAGGAGTTGCGGCGTGGAAAATCATCTGGTTTGTTTGCACGTGCTCTGCGCGTGCCTAGGGCAGGGCCTGAGCCAGACTGGGTGAGCCGTGAGCCTAAAGGGTCGATCATGCCCAGCCAAGATATAGCAGAGCCCATTAGGCCCGACTTCTGGCTGAGAGTTGGACTAATCCAAGGTAATTAGTGGGCTTGGGCTGGAGTAGATCCTTATTGCTCTTTTCTGCCATTTTTCGAGGTTGTTGGGCTGAGGAAGGATCCGCCGCTCAAGAAAATTCTTCGCAACGTGTTGCACGATTCTTTACTGTAACAACTTTAGTGACAAATTATTTGTTTGCGCATGCTCTATGCGTGCCTCGGGCAGGGCCTGAGCCAGATTGGGTGAGCCGTGAACCCAAAGGGTCGATCATGCCCAGCCAAGGTAGAGCAGAGCCCATTGAGCCCGACTTCTGGTTGAGATAAATGGGCTGATGAAAGATTTGCAGCTTGCGAAAATTCTAGGCAATATGATACACGATCCTCTACGATAAAACATTTTTTCTGTAACAGCTTTATTAACACATGACAAAGTCAATTCGTTCCTTGGGCAGGAAAAGTTTAAATTAACATCCATTAGTTAACTAAAGCACTTTGCTAAAGAATCAAAAACCATTTACCAAAAACTGGAGCTTCTTTGATGCAACTATTTCGTTTTAGCTATAACGTCAAGACATGACAACCTTATCTTGGATTACCACCTCGTCAGTCTATCCCTACTGAGCATTCCACGCTAGGATGAGCATATTAACCACATTCCACGCTTGTCAGATTACCAACTAGACTGAGCAACCCGAATTAAAGTCCTCTGATCACAAAGAAAGAAAATGAAGATGCTTACAGGCCATGAAATTATGCAGATCTCCTACACATTGGGGTTCAATCTACCCGGGAAAAACAGATTATTGATCCTGCTGCAACGTCTGTTAAGAAGCAAACCATGGCATCTACTCAGGGTAGGTGCCCACGTCTGGCTTACGAATATGTACGCAGGCAAAAACCATTGGTACTTGTATACGAAGTATAGAGAGGAAAATTATAGTGAAGGCATCCAGTAGTTATGTAATACGGTCATTCCAATTCAAGGAAGATTCAACAGGCATAACCGTGTTGCCTTACATCCAGTAAATAAGGACAAAACTCGAGGTTGTAAAGAAACCAAATGGTAATGTATCTGAATCGGGTGCAATGAAGTAAAAGAAGGTAGCATGAAATTCAACCATGGCAACAGGGAAAGTTTTGGTTTATTCACTGTGTAGTCGAGCCGTGAACTAGTTTGCCATGGGGTATAATACTCAAAAGAGGATCACTCACAGTAGCCTACTTAATGCATGGAACTCACTAGCTGCCTAACTCGGCGAGCGCAATCTGCAAAATTGTTAACCACATTGGCACATTTCAAGGGGTCATTGGGATGTTCCCTGTAGCACTCCAAGCAAGCATTTTTCTCGACCAAGCAGGCCATGGGTTTCTGGTATGGAAGTTGGAACTCCTTGTCATGGAGATCCTTGGCTCTTTGTGTAACTTCCTTAGCTACTTCCTCTTCCCGCTTCTGCAATCTTTCCACAACCTTATCACTCTCTCGAAGGACAGACCGGATCTCGTCCAACTCAGAATTAGCAGATTGCGGAGGTGGAGCAACAGGCAGGTACAATGGAGGCTGAAGTGGCCATCCAGCAGCCGGCCCTTTAAGTGTCGCAGAATCACCAGGAATCTGCTTCTGGTGGATCTTGGCTTGGGAATTTGGTGGGTCCCGTGAAATCTTTGCTTTCGGTTTCCTTGTTTTCTTCTTCAACCTGTCACCATCATCAGCGAGCTGTTTCACTAAGTTGTGGCTGATCTGAATAGTAAATGATTCATCCATGCTACAGCAGCTCCAGACAAGTTACCTAAGAACATCCATGGGGTGGTACGGGTCAGATTAGCAGATTATAAAACATCAAAAGCAAGCTGTTGATTTAAGTGGCATCATTAAGGTATATTGTGTTCCTATAATCAACATTTGAATATTAAGAACGGAGGGATATCAAAGCTCTTGCTGAGCCAACCGTTGCATATTACTCCAAGAATCTATCAAATCAGATATGATAAAGAAACTGTTGCATGGTCCAATTCTTGTTGTGTCATCAAATTTGGTAGTCGCTACTGATCCATTATCTGTAATATCTGAATAGAGAAGGCTTTGATATCACAAGGTGTCTTTCCAGGGTCAAGGCTCCTTGTGACAATGACTAAATTTGGATCAAAGTTTAGCATCATGGCAGGTTGCTGAATCATGAACTAAAAGATACATGCAACAGCCAACCAGGAGCAATGAAAGAAACTAATGCAATGTTTTGACCAATATGTGGCTGCAGTCCTAGCTGAGCGACCTCGCAAATTTGTCCCTGAGGTTGCACCATTGGATGCCAGTGAGAACATAGATATATGAACAAAGAAATGATGGGCGTGCAAGATAAGAATCCATTCTACAAACAACAATAGTCCTAAAACCTACAGTTTTTGCACAGCTGAAATAATCAAGACCCCCCACCCCCGGGGGGAGGGGGGGCGTGGAGAAGAGTGGGAAGGGAACCCTAATCCATCCCTTTTTGGGGACCCTCAGACACTTACCTCTTGACTCCATCTGATTCTCAGCACACCAAAATGAAGACGTAGTTGAAGGCATCTATAGCACCCAACCGAGGGGTGGTAAAGCAATAAATATAAGGTAACACAAAAATAAACAAGAAACTATTGCATTTAACTTAACAAAACACAGACACGAGAGAAGGTAGGGTTTTTAGTTTTCACAGGTTAGTAGCCTCTCATAAAGCGTGCAAGTGACCAATTGCATGAGAATTGAGTCTCCAAAGAGCTTTGGGTTCTCAGAAGTTGATGACCATAACAATATCCAATTTGTGAAAGGGCTTAGCAATACTGAAGTTTACTGTGCCTATTCGCATCTTGATATTGTGATATTGGTAGCAATATGATGTACATTTTTTATTTTTTTATTTTTGGGAAGTAGAAAGTAGAATACCCTATTCTAAGCTTTAAGATACAAGAAGCAAGAGCTTATATTGCTAAAATTTGGAAAAATATATGATATATTGTTTGAAGCATGGAAAATGATGCGTATATGTAGACAGAGAAAGAAAAACATGATATAATCACCAATATTAGTATACTTTAGCTACGAATATGCGATATAACATGGGCGTGAGCCTGACTGAATGAATGAAAAAAGACGAACATGCTGATACTTCTTAGATGCTATGACGACGAGCATCCATAATATAGTGGGGCTAATACCAAATTTATACCCTAAAGAATATACCAAATCCAGCTCAAGTACCCAATGTTTCAACTGTACCAAGTCACTAACCAGCTTTATTTTCCTAACCTAACCAAGTCCACCATCTAATGAAAGGTAACGGCCGTCAAGAAATCCAGGGTAAGACTATACTAAAAAGGTGACAAAGAATGACGTGGCAATGACACATAGCTTACCATGTCATCATCTCTACCCACCAAATTATCTCTGTTAATTTCTGGAACTAATCTTCATAAAACACACTCCACTTCAACACAGCACCACACCACCACCACAACGCACCGCACCGCCTGCTAACAAAACCCACCACGCAATCACCACCACCATCATTCAATAACCACCAGCCCAATCACATATCCGAACCCCGTCATCACTGTTATCCATTGCCATTGAAACCCAAGACCCAACCCCTCAGCCCAACCAACCGCCGCCACCCATACCCAATGAACACCGTTGCTCCCATCAGAATCCCAAACCAACCATACATACCAACCCCGTAGTCACTGCCATCCGAACCTTATCAACACCTCAACGGCCACCAAAAGCGCAGATCCAGCCACTTTCTTGTAAGTGTTTGTTTCTTCATTTTCTGGATTGTGCGCAGACTGATTGGTGCGGTGGGTAGATGTCTGTATGCGTTTCTTCAATTTTGTGTGCGTAGTTGCGTTTCTTCATTTTTTTGGTGGTGGTAAAAGGGTTAGGCACCCATTTTGGGGGATTTGGGGTCAGGCTAGGGAGACGAAGGCCAGGGTGGTAGGGAATGGGAGTTGTGGGAGAGGTGGCGGTGGAAGGGTTGCAAGGCAGCCATTTTGGGGAATGAGGGAAGGCGGAGGTAGGGTGGCAGGGGATCGGGTTGTGGGAGCGTTGGTGGTGATGCAAAGGTTACAAGGGGGTTGTTTTCAGGGATGAGGGATGTGGCATGGGGGAGGACAGAGATGGGGGTGGCACAGAACGGGGTTGAGGGAGCGGGGGTGGTGGAAGGGTTGCAGGGTGACCGTTTTAGGGGATAGGGGATGTGAGTGGTCAGGTAGGGGGGGCGTAGATGGGAGTGGTAGGGGATGGGGTTAAGGCAACAAGGGTGGTGGAAGGTTACATGGGAGCTGTTTTTGGGACGGGGGATGTGGGTGGTGGGGTGAGGAGACAAAGGTGGGGGTTGTGGACAGGGTTGAGAACTTAGTTGCATAAAGCGGGAGCGGGGGCAGGAGCGGGGGCGGGAACAGGGGCAGGGGAGCGTAAGCACCAAGAAGAATCTGAGGTTGGGAGCGACTTGAATAAATAAACGCGTAAAGAGTATTATCATTTGTTTAGTATAGTTTACATAGCCAGGAACAACATACAAGGAGGCTTTAAGGACTTGAAGGAGGAGAGAAACAAGGAATTGAGTTGAAAAGAACTTGATTTTCAGGTATTCTCTCACTTGTTCCATGCATCTCTATCCAGCTAACGGGATCGAGTTCCCATATTAGCTTGGGACGAGATCCCGTGGAGCTCTTAACTTAGGATCGCAAAAGCGAGTTTCCGAGAGAGAAACGTCACCTTATTAAGAGTTTCCTGCAAGTAAGGTTGAGAAAACAGTGGCAGTGGAAGAGTTACGAGGGGGCTGTGGTGGAAATTTTTTTTGGAGGTGGTTGGGCTAGTATTCTGCAATTGGGAATTTTAGTTTTGGGGGTGTCATGGTAAATAGTTAGCAATTAGCCCATTGAGGCTTTATCAAACGCGGACATGACTGGATTAGGAAAATTTGCCTAAGTACAGAATTTGTACAATTGAAACATTGGGCACGCAAGCCAGATTTGGTGTATACTCTAGGGTACAGTATTCATATTAGCCCTAGGTGGTGAAGTATCGAGCATTCCCTAAGAGGGAGGGGGAGAAACAAGAAAAAGATGCAAAACTTTTTCGTGGTAGAGGATTCGAAGTCGAGTGTTCAAAATAAGAAGTAACTTATTCTGTGAAGTTGAATGACAATTAATGAAAACAAAATTGAAATGCCTTTCGATCAAAAAGCTCCAGTGATCTTCCCATCGTTGGGTAGAGATAGATCATAGATGTGTCAACACAGTGGGTACCTCTTGAAGTAAATGGTCAATTTATCATATTAGGCAATCAAAGTAATTTTCAATTCAAACATGCTTTCGCACTTGCAAAGGATAATCTATGTGTCAAAGATTCGTCTGACATTGTACTAGGGACTCCTATATCATTTCGGCGGCTAGTAAGTTTCCAATAACAAATCACACTACTTGAATGCTTAATGTGTCAGTAATTACAGTGTGATCAAAAGTGCACCTAGACACAAGGCATAGGGAGGGCGCCTTGCCTGGGACTAGCCGCAGCAACGGCCCCTTCAAAGAGGCGCGCGCCTAGGCGCCCAGGTGCAAAAGGGTGGAGGCGCAAATAAAATCCAAATATATTAAGTCTATCATTTTTGCCATCGTTGCATCATCTCAACCGTTCATTTTCTATTATATCTTTATTAGCATCATAAATCAATATATAAACCAAAAACAAAAACAAAAAAAAACAAATCCCCGATCAATAGATTCTCCTATTGCTATTTACAATGTCAATGTCCGATCAGAGACTGCTGCTCCTTTCAAGTACGTATACTCCTTCATTTCACCTCGTAGACGAAGAAGATGAAGTTGAGGAGATATCTCTACCAAACTTGGAGCTAATGATTCCCTTGGCCCTCACTGATGATGTTGATGATGTCAAGTATTTTTAACACTGTTTCTAGTGTTGGAAGTTTATCAAATTGCCGTGTTCTGGAATTTTTCTAACTGATTTTGTTAGTTTGATATCTATTTATTTTTTTGTTGAGCCTCGCTTTGAAAAGACGCACGCCTACACCTTGCGTATAAACTTCAGGAACCCTTTGCCCCATAGGTACGCTTACGCCTTTAATTACAATGAGTAATCAGCATCATATGTAGAGTGTTTCCCTTGGTGCAATGCCGTAATTGTTAATAATGGAAGAGGCATAACTTCGGTGGTTTTAAAAGACTACACAGTTCTCTTTATCGATAATGAAGTCAATATTATTATTAAAAATGGTTGCAATTGTTTTTCTTTCGCCTATTTTCCATGCCAAAGCACATATATTTAACATCTAAGTAACATAGGAGCATATCTTAGTACAAGAAAGTCCACCCACAGTTACTAGCTTAAATGCATGGCATCCAGCCAGTTCATAAGCCAAATTACATGTCACAATGGTCCAAATTGCAATAGCCTTGGTGAAGTATTCTACAACGATTTGTCACGAGCAACAACTAGAATATTCAAGGTATATACATATTCCCAAAAAATTACTTCAAAGAGAAAAAATTGGGAAATGATTCCAAGAGCTCAAGGGAAATAACCAATGCAATGTTACACAACATTCTACTTGGTTTAACCAGAGAGGCCAATCGCAGTAGGGATATCAATATCCCACTTTTAATTTAGTGAACATAACTTTTGAAATAACAATAACAAAATGCAAAACGCCTACTTATCAGTAAATTAGTTCACTTGGAGTTGGAACACAAAAAATCAGCTGAATGTGGGGCATAACATCCTTAGATTCTGAAATATTTCAATAGAAAATCAGGTCCTTTCCCATTTAGAATGAGGCTAAGGCACCGACAGAGTTACCAGGTAACTCTATGGTCAGAAAGCTTTTGACGGTTCTTAAGTATCTTCATTCCCTCACTAAATTGCTCTACTTGTTTCCTAGCCAATCTGAATTCATGTTCATCTTAGTGTAGAAGCGAACTCAAAGAGCAATCAAGCAAAACTAAAGAAACATTCCCAAACTGAATAAAAAGCACGCGCACACACAGACACCAAGCGTGGGAAGATGGAGACAAAGAAAAAAACGGAGGAAGAGAATTACCGATATAAGGCTACCGAAAAACGTCACGGAAGCGAAGAAAAGAACGAGATTTTGACGAAGCGGCAGGATTAGCGGGGGCCGCCCCGGCAGGGGTGTGGCGGAGCGGGTGGGATGGGCCGGCGGTAGGATGAGCGACGGATCCAGCGGTAGCCAGAGGAACGGCAGCAGGTGGCGGCGGGAGGGGAGCGGCCTGGTCTGTGGGCGCTGTCGAGGAAGGGGGGGTGCGAACAAAAAGCGAGGATTTTGAGAAATAAACGGACTTTACCGTGGCTAAACTGCATAATTGAAAATCCAAAAAAATACATTTACAAAAATAAATTGGATAAAAAATGCAACAAATAGTTTAGTTGACGGAATATTCGGTCGCAAAAAATTGGACCGTTAAGTCTGTCGGTATTAATCTTTTATGACAAAATATGCTTACCATATTCGTTTTGTTTTTTTTACAATTATGATAAAATAAAAAAAAAAGATTTTTTGTTTGTGTACTTTTATCATCTTTTATTTTCATTTTGGGTAAATTTACTCAAGCAGTGACAAAAAACTAAAAACACTTTCGAAGTGTGTTCAACTTTTTTTCTCCAAACTTAACCCAATGTAAGAAAAAATAGCTGAATTTTTTTTGGTGAAGAACGATAAAAGTACATACTGAATATAAAAATTATGAAAATAAAAATATAAAATAAAAACAGAAAACGAATATGATAAACCGTATGGGCCTGATATTTATTCTTACATTTTAATGTTTTTCGTCAAAAAAATTGTCGATAAAAATGACTTTTTCACAACAAATTGCGTTCTGTTAAAGAAATGATCGCTAAAAAAAGGTCTTGTTCAGTCTCTTTTTTTTTAAAATCTTCTCACTGATGATTCATCCATGTTGTGCAACAGTGAAGGAGAAATATTGCCACCGTGATCTCTTTCTGTGGTGTCGAATAACAATCTGGTTTGCGATTTTCCTAGGAATCTTGCCCTGCCCTCCTATCCCCTCATTTAAATAATGGCTAATTGCAGGGTTTATTGCATTAACTAAAATATTTTGCCAACAAACTGAATTCTTCGTTATTCATTAGAGTATATATATATATATATATATATATATATATATATATATATATATATATATATATATATATGTCAACACCGCATTGAGTGTATCTTTGATTTGTTAGTGAAATTTTTGGTTATGTCTTTCACAAGACTCTGAGTGTAAAGAATTATATTACGATCATATTCGTTACACTTCATGAAGGTATAACGATCTGTTCATGCAAGAATCCGAACTTAATACACATTTCATACTAATATGTTGTATTTAACCATGACCGTTTTCAAAGTGGGGCGAGAATCATTGTCACAAATGATCAATATACAGCTCAAGCGGTCTCTACATTACGTGCTTGGTCATGGCACAGAATTATAATTTGACACGCATAAGAATATTCTGACTCTCATTCTATCATTTTATAGATTGTGAAAAATGACATGGGTTATGAGCTTTTTATCTCGGTGATGATAGAGTTGTCAAACGGGTCGGGCGGCCCGTGGGCTGGCCCGGCCCGGCCCCATCCATGAACAGTAGCGGCCCAGCACAAGCGGGCTTGGGGCCTGGGCCTGGACCAGGCCTTCAGTTTCTGCGAAAAAGCCCGGCCCGGCCCGGCCCGGAAATGGCCCGGTTTGGCCCGGCCCGAAGTCGGCTCGGTTCTGGCCCGGTTTTGGCCCCACCACTTGTTTGAATTTTTTGCTTTTCCCCCCCCCTTTCTTCCACCCCTTTTCCAAAATTTCACTTTTACCCCCCCCCCCCCCAACAGCATTATTATGTGTTAAGATTTTATTAATAAAGCTCACCAAGAAGAGTATGAAGATGTTTAACATATAATAAAAAATATAATGGCTAACAAATAAATATGTATATACATACATACATATATATGTATATTACTTATAATGAAATAAAAGGATAAAGATTAGGTTCGTTAAATTGTGAATATTGCCTAGAGATGAAATTTAAAATTGAATAACAAGAAGAAAAAAAAAAAGGGCCCGGTCCCGGCCCAAGCCCGGCCCTAGATATTGGGCCTAGGGCCAGGGCCTGGACTGGGCCTAGGTTTGCCTTCGGCAGGCCCGGCCCGGCCCCTGCCCGGTTGGCAGCCCCACTGGCCCCGGCCCGGCCCCACAGCAGGCCCGATGTGCTTGGGCTGGGCCGGCCCAATCCCGGCCCTTTGACATCTCTAGGTGATGACTATTATGTATGATTGTAATATCCCGAATTTCAGGAGCCAATTAAAATAGTCATCCTTGACCCGAAAAATAAACGGGCACTAATTTTGAGCAACACTCGAGTATTAGAAGCTTGTGGAAGCTTAAAAGAATTTTGGGGCAAAAATATAATTTTTGAAAATTTGGGGGCATTTTTGTAATTTTGAAAATTAGAGGGGCTATTTTGCAAATTTTAAAAATTGGTTACAAGAATGTGCCTCCTCCTACTAGCTTAGGTGACTAAGCTAAATTAAACAATTTAATATGAGATGGATAAGTGAGGATTCGGGAA
The DNA here is from genome assembly GCA_033070095.1 of Escallonia herrerae. Classification (NCBI taxonomy): domain Eukaryota; kingdom Viridiplantae; phylum Streptophyta; class Magnoliopsida; order Escalloniales; family Escalloniaceae; genus Escallonia; species Escallonia herrerae. The sequence continues at coordinate 24,742 of JAVXUP010002717.1, forward strand.
AGTTTCGACATAAGAGAAACAAAGAAAGAGGAAGAAGAACAAGAACAAGAACAGACAGAAAGAAGGAAGAAGAAACGGAGTGAGAAAAAGAAGAGAGAAAACATAGGGGCAACGGAGAAGAAGAAGAGCTCGGGAACAGAGAAAAAAAAGGAGAAGAGAGCAGCTGACCAAGAAGAAAAGAAAGAAACCAGAAGAGAAACAGTGAAGAGAGGGAAAGAGAACAGAGCAAGAAAAAAAAGAACAAAAAGGAAGATGCAAGACAAAAGGCTTCGGGAAGCAGAAAAATTAGAGGGAAGTGGGGGGGGGGGGGATGGAAGAATTTGAAGGGTAATCCTTCTACCCTTTACACTGTGAAATTTGTTGTCTGTTCGTGCAATGTGTGGGCATCGTGTGCTTATATAAGTGTATTCTACTTGGTGTTCATTGTTGCCGTGGGTGTAAGTGTGTATATAAGTGATGATTTGGATCACGATTTGGTGTGATTTTGGAATATATACTAAGGTTTAATTGGTTTTGGAATTAAAAGAAAACAGAAAAGAAATTTGGAACAGAAAACAGAGAAGAAAACAGTCATGGCAGCTGCGTGGAGAAGATGAGTGTGTGCGTGGAAAGGTGTGTTAGTGTGTGGGATGATTTGAATAGTGACCGTAATCGTCACTAAAGAGGAAAATTATTTGGGCAGTTTTTTCTCAAAATTCTATAAATAGTTAGGGCCCAAATTGGATAAAACATCAAACTGTAATTGAAATACCTATTAAAGAATTTTATCGAATTATTTAGTGTAGCAAATCAAGCTGTTTTGATTTGAAAATTTTTGAAAAATCTTATTTTACTTATATGATTCATATTCGGAAATTCCGTGCCATTCTAAGGCCAATAGGTATTTTTTGCGAAACTGGCCTTTTAGCGCTCGATTTAGACATCAGTTCAGGATTTTCGGGCAAAAAAATTTTAAAATAATTTTTAGGCCATAAATGACATCAGGATACTTAAATTAACGGTTTAAGATATTTTTGAGATTTTTTTTGTGCAGAAAAACCTCTAAGGGTGTTTTGGTAATTTACCACCCCGAAGGGGTATTTTGCTAATTTTACCTATAAGAGGTATTTTGAAGTAAATTTACATACATTAAGGTTATTTTAGTGACTTTGTTTATGGAAAAGTCATTTTGAGAATTTAAGTGTAACAGGGGGTATTTTAGTAATTTGCCACCCCAAAGGGGTATTTTGATAATTTGATATAAGAAATGTATTTTTGCATAAAATTACATATGGAAAGTTTATTTTATTGATTCTACTTATGGGTAGACCGTTTGGGTGATTTAAGTTCGAGAGGGGCATTTCGGTAATTTTACACCCCAAGGGTGTTTCGGTAATTTTACATACCCGGTGAAGGGAGGTTCATTTTGGGAGCATGTGTGAGTTCGTATTAAGTTATAATTTTGTTCTGTAGGCTGTATTCTAATGGTTCGATTATTTCGTTTAGATTAAAGCTAAAGACTTCCTGTTATGATAATTTAGCTACGGATCCAGGTAAGGGATTCTATCTGAATCTTGGGTAAGGACTTCCGTCCGAACCCTTATTTTGATAACTCGTACTTGTAAGTACTCTTTTGAATTACTTTTGACAAATGTCGAACTCTGAAGTATGCACTAATATCAGCATGTTCTTGTCCAGAAAACCCTAATATTGAACCTGGATCAATTATTTGGAAATCTTATGATGCTCGCCTATTATTGTGTGCTAAGCAGATTCGACAATTGTCTGTATTCGTTCTTCCGGATTGTTGTGCTTAAAACTCGATAATTATTTGTAATCATTTTTTGTGTTTATCTGTGATTTTTCTTCTGAAAGTTCTTATTTCTTCTGAAAATTCTGAATGCTGACTTATGTCAATATGATTATTATTATTATTGGAATCTGAATTGATTTCGGTGATTGAGCTTATGCTAAAGCTCGCTGATATTGTTAATTTTATGTGTTGACCTACCTGGGTTATCTGTTCTGTTCTAAGGCGGGCGTTATAAGGCTGGTCTGAATCCTACATGGAATGCACGCTAGTACCCAAGTGGAATAGTAATTATTCTAGTACAACATGCATGTGTACATTCTGTTAGCGTGCTGGAATGGCATTGCAATCGCCCAGGATCAACATTGATTTTTGATTTTTTTTTGTTATGTATATTGTCGTGACTGCTACGGTAATGACTGGAAAGTTTTCTTTGAAATAATTTCTTCTTGGGTTGAAATCCCTTGAGAAATTCAGTGTATTTTGAAAAGAGCTGTCTCAGATGATCTGTGTATGTTTGAAATATCTAGAGAAAACTCTGTTGTGTTTTGAAGATGATCTTTTATTAATCGTTCTGAAACCCATCATGGGTATTATGGTCTATTTTGGTATCTGTTTCTATGAATTTCGATCATTTTAAGAATCATTGAGTATTTTGACCATTTGAAGTATTCTGAAAATCTTTGTCAGTTGAATTCTGAATATCTTTGTCAATTGAATTCTTGAAATCTTTTGTAATCCTGTTGGTAGTTCTTGTACGACCTTACTGGGCTCTCAAAAGCTCATAATTCATTTGGCTCCCTTCTACAGGTAATGATAAGTTGTAGTAGGTTCAGAAATAGTTTAGAGTCTAAATGAGATTCCGATGAGCCTATCACCACGATATAGTAAGACCCCTGCGTGGGTATGTACTGTTGATTCATCCTTTAGGGATTCAAGTTTGAAAAGAACCTAGGTTTTAATAGTTTGAGTTCAAGTAGGTTTTGTTGTAATCTTGTATTTTGGAGAATTCGAGTCGGTATCGGATTAAATACTTTGAAGTATGTGGTTGTGTACAAGATTTGACAGGTTTGATGTGATCCGGTAGGTTAACGACCCGGGAGTTCGGGGCGGCGGAGCTTCGGATTTTCGGGGGCGTTACAATGATACATGTTATTGAAGTCTTGGATTTCATTAGTGCCATATCCGTTTTGGAGCTCCAAATATATTAGTGGATAGGGTTTGCTAAATTGGCCAGTACAAGTAACATAATTATGCCTGCATGGAGGACCTATAAGCATTTTTTGTTAGGATCAAACCACCAGCGATTTAGTATTTGGCCTGCTAATATTGAACATCTACAACCAATTTGTTACACTTATACGTTCTATATTAATGCAGTTATGCCTTCGACAAAGAAAAAGAAAGTTTCCATTTCCTTAAAGCGTGTTGGTGACAAGTTATGCCATCGCGTGAACAAAAAATCCGAATGCCACTTGCAAAGATCCTTTCGAATGCCACTTGCAAAGATCCTTTCGAGAACCACTTTTGCTAACTTATGCAGACCATACACTATACGTGGGAGCCGATCAGGATCTATAATATCATGTCATAAAAGTTTAAGCCGATGTGGAGATATAAAGCTTTGCGCTTACCTTAAACATATATTTTTTTATTAGCTTACAATATGTTTAAAACGAAAGAATTGATGAAATTTCATTTCAAATACTCAAATATAGTTGTTTTGTACGTGTAATATCCCGAACTTCGGGAGTCAATTAAAATAACCATTCGGGCTTCAAAAAATAAACGGGCTCTAATTTTGGGCAATACTCGGGTATTAGAAGCTTGTAGAAGTTTAAAAGAATTTTGAGGCAAAATGTAATTTTTAGGGTATTTTTGTAATTTTTGAAAAATTAGAGGGGCTATTTTGCAAATTTTGAAAATTAGCTACAAGATGTTCACACCTCCTCCTTGGTTAATGACTCAGCTAACTAAGGTTTTTAATATTGGATTGGGTAAGTGAAGAATTTGGAAAACAAAACAGAGAAGTAGCAGCAAACCCAGAACTCGCGAGAAGCAAGGGCTTCGGCCGAGAAGGATTTAAGGGGAATTCGAGCGGTGAATTGGAAAGGGGTCAAGCATGAGTTTTTAAGGGGTAATCTCTTCTCGTTTGGGGTGTATGTACTCACTGTGTGTGTAATAAGTGTGCTCGTGTGTGTGTTCATGGCTGCAACAGTAGGTTGTATGTATAATTTGAACTTTGATCATGTCAATGTGAATATAAATAAAGGGGAGGTGAGTTTAGTGAACTTCCGAGGGGTTAGCATGTGAGTTTGTGTGGGTTCGATAAGTGTTGTCACTGAACTCTGTGTGTGCGTGTGTGTGTGTGTTCTTGGTGTACGAGTGTGTGAGTTTAGGTAGGATTTGGATGTAATTGTGTAATCTATTAGTGTTAGGATGTGTTTGTAGAAACTAGTCTTATGCATGTTTTGTTTTCTTTGATTAATGACCCATTCGTGGGTGTATGTGTGAGTTGGAGGGGTTGGGTGCTGCAGCTGGAGGTGGAAGATGAGAGGTGTGTGTAAAAAATGTGAAATAGTGTGTGTTATTGTCGCTAAAGGTGAAATTCATTTAGGCAATTTTTAATCGAATTTTCATAAATAGATAGAGCCAAAATTAGATAAAATTCAAAACAGTAACCCCTAATAATTTTTCAAGATGTATGCTTTGGAAAATTTTGGGAATTTTTGGAGTCCGTGAAGAGCGCTAAATTGGAGCACCGATTAAAGAACTTTATCGAATTATTTAGCATATCAAACCAAGATATTTTGATCTGAAAATTTTATTCATATCTTATTTTACTGATATGTTTCACATTCTAAAATTTTGTATCATTCTAAGGCCGACAGGTATTTTTCGCGAAACTGGCTTTTTTGCGCTCGGTCCGGATATCAGTTCAGATTTTTTGGACAAAAATTTTCTAAAATACTTTTTAGTCCAGAAATGACATAAGGATACTTAAAATAGCATTTTAAGATAATTTTGAGATTTTTCTGATGCCAGAAACCCCCAGGGGTGTTTTGGTAATTTACCACCCCAAAGGGGTATTTTAGTAATTTTACCTATAAGAGGTATTTTGAAGTAAATTTACATATAGTAAGATTATTTTGGTGACTTTGCTTTTGAAAAAGTCATTTTGAGAATTTAAGTGTAATAGGGGGTATTTTGGTAATTTGTCACCCCGAAGGGGTATTTTGGTAATTTGACCTTAGAAATGTATTTTTGGATAAATTTGCATATGGTAAGGTTGTTATGGTGATTCTACTTATGAGAAGGCCGTTTTGAGTGATTTAAGTCTAATAGGGGCATTTTGGTAATTTTACCTCCAGGGGCATTTCGATAATTTTACATACCCGGAGAGGGGGGTTCATTTTGGGAGCATGTGTGAGTTCGTATTAAGTTATACTTTTATTCTGTAGGCTGTATTCTAATGGTTCGATTATTCCGTTTAGGTTAAAGTTAAAGACTTCCAGTTAGGATAATTTAGCTGCGGATCCAGGTAAGGGATTCTATCTGAACCTTGGGTAATGACTTTTCTCCGAACCCTTATTTGATTACTTGTACCCGTAAGTACTCTTTTGATATATTTACGGCTAATGCCGAACTCTAAGTTATGTATTGATATCAGCATGTTCTTGCCCAGAAAACCCTAATGTTGAACCTGAATCGGTTATTTGGAAATCTTGTGATGCTCGCATGTTATTGCGAGCTGGGCAAATTTGATAATTGTCTGTATCCATTCTTTCGAATTGTTATGATTATATTTGATAATTGTTCAGTCGTTTTTGTTGTTTATCAGTGATTATTTTTCATATCTATTCTTTCGAATTGATATGATTATATTCGATTATTATTCGCAGTCGTTTTTGTTGTTTATCTGTGATTTTTCTTCTGAAGTTCTGATTTCTTCTGAAAATCCGATTTCTTTTGAAAATCCCGAATGCTGACTTATGTCAATATGATTATTGTTATTAGAACCCGAATTGATTTCGAGGATATGAGCTTATGCTAACGCTCATTGATATTGTTAATTTCTGTGTTGGCCTGGGTACCTGTTTAGTGGGGAGGCAGTATAAGGTTGGTTGAATCCTGCATGAAACGCAGGCTAGTACCCAAGTGGACTAGTAATTATTTAGTACATCATGCATGAGTACACTATATGAGCTTGCCATAATGGCATTGCAATCGCCTAGGATCAAAATTTGATTTTTGATTTTCTTTAGCTAGAATGATTTGTACTTGGGTTGAAAGCCCTTGACAAACATTCATCGTACTTAGCTAGAAGGAATTGTACTTGGGTTGAAATCCCTTGACAAGCCTTTATCGTATTATCTGATTTGATTTCTGCTTAGGTTAAAATCCCTCGAGAAATCTTGTTGTATTTTTTAAATGAATTTCTACTCGGATTGAAATTCCTTGAGCAAGGGAAATTTTCGTGGTACTTGAAAATGCGGACTTGAAAAGGATCTTTTATTGATCATTTTGGATCTGTTCTGATTGTTAATATGTATTTTGGTATCTATTTCTGATGAACTTTGCTCAATTTGGGTAATTATTGAATTTTGATCGTTCGAAGTGTCTTGAAAATCATCGTCGGTTGGATTTTTCAGAGTCGTGTTATAATCTCTTTTGTAGTCCTTGTACGACCTTACTGAGCTCTCAAAAGCTCACTATCCTTTTGATTCCCTTCTGTAGGTGACGATAAGCTGTAGCAGGTTTGAGAATGGGTTAGAGTCTGCGTGAGGTTCCGGTGAGCCCACCACTACTGTGTAAGGAGACCCCTGCGTGGGTCAGTACTGTAAATTCGTTCTTAGGAAATTTGAATTGCAAAGAACTTAAGCTGTAATGGTTTAAGCTAAGCAGTTTGTGATCTATTAATTTGAAGAAATTGAGTTGATGTTGAATTAAATGATTTGAAATATGCATTAGTGAACAGGTCTGACAGATGTGATGTGATCCGGTAGGTTAACGACCCGGGAGTTCGGGGTGGCGGAGCTCTGAATTTGCGGAGGCATTACGTACGTGATGAAAAGGTTTTGAAATTGAATTTCATGGAGCTTGGTTGGATTTGTTTCTATGCAAAATCCGATATCAAATGGCCGAAATTCACGTGATTTTGATTTATTTGAACTAAAAAAAATCATTCGCCATATCTTACACTTCCATTTATTTACCACATCTTGCACTTTCTTGAACTAAATGGTCGGAATCCACCAGCATCTCTGTTATTGCCGTTGCCGTCACGCCATCTTTACTGGCATACAACCACCGTCACCACGACTTTTACTGTTATTACCGCCACTACTGAACCGCTACACCCACCACTACTACACTGCTACACCATCAACTGCCACACACTTATAATCTTCTCATAATACCACACCACCACCACAGTCACCATGGCTATCAAGTGTACTACATCACCACCACGACTACAATTATCATTAATAAATCTGTGTCATCACTGCTGCAACTACACAGCGGCCATCACCACCACCATTATGAATGCCGCCACCTCTACCATTGTCACTACCCTTGCAATGATACCACTGTATCAATCCTATCGTGATTGTCATAATTATCATCACCACCACCATCTCTGTTACCGCCATTATAATTACTATGACAAAAGTATCACTAGTAATGCCTGGATACTGCTACTACCATCATTACAATCCCCTGACCGCCTCACAACCATCGTCAGTGATGCCACACCACCATTACCGCTGACGTCACAACACCACTACCATTATCGTCTCTACTACTGTCACCAATATTATCACCTGTGATGTCCTGGCACCAATAGCACCACTGCCAGTGGCACCTTCACTAGACTACGCCATCATTTCCAACACCATCGGTGTCGCTATAGGGTACCGTCGATGCCATCGGACAACACCATCTCTGGCGCCACACCACCACAGTTGTCGATGCCACTACTTCACTACTGTTACAATCTCTATCACTAGTTATACCTCAATGCGACCATTACCACTACCACCCTTATCATCACTTGACCATGCCACCATTTCCATCACTAGTGCCGCTACACCATTGCTTGCACTATGGCTATTTGCACACCGCATTCACCATGTACTTCCACTAGCGCACATGAAATTTCTTACCATAGTTTGTTCTTCATCTTAAGCCAATGATATAATTGTTGGAAAAAATTATTACAATTATATATTTTTATATTTGAATTCCCATCTGTTCCAAAAGGCAAAAAAAAAAAAAGGTGAGTTCAATTCTTAGTGAATTCATTTTGCTCATAAGGTGAACTGATGCTCTCTAGTACTCAATTTCTATTGTTAAATTTGTTGTTAGCGAACTTGTGATCGTATCATACATATGCTGGGGGGTTGGCCGGGGGGGGAGGGGGGGTTAGGGCTCTGGGGAGCGGGGAGGGGTATGAGGTCTTTCGGGGTAATTTGATGTGTGGGAGTTGGGGGAAGGGGAGAGGGGGGGGGGGGGTTGTGTGCTTAGTACATTTATTGTAGTTAGATTCATGTTGTGTGTGGTAGTTGGTACTTTAGCCCTCTCTATCAACAATGTGCATTGGTGTTTGAAAGCGATAACGAGAGGTTGTGGATCGTGCAGTTTTGAAAATCTCTTGGTTGGGTGCCATAACTCCATAGTTGGTGGAGGTCACTTTTGGCTCTTGGGATTCCCAACTATCTCTTCTAATTATTGTTTCTGTTTTGGTATGGATACACACGGTGTTATTTGTATGCTTTTAGGATTGATACATTTTACCTTAAGTCATTTTAAAGTGTAGGATATAATATATTTTAATTTAATTGTAACATGTTAAACCGTAGGATTTGATACATTCTACTATTACAGAGAATTACACAAATATAATGACCTAATCTCTATCAACTCTATTTAAAAAAGAATGATAGGAAAAAACTCAGTAATCTTCAAGGGTGAAATTATCCTATTTATCAAAAAATAAATAATAAAAAATTTGCAAATCTTAATAATTTGGATTTTTAAGGATAATAATAATAAATGACATCAACAAAAATATCTTCCTCAAAGAATAAAAACTTCACCGAATCCCCATCTCTCTTCATCTGAATTCTCAGGTGTATTCCTGAGAGAGAGAGAGTGAGGTACATGTATCACAATCAATTCGTAATTGAAGACCACCATTATAATCTTCTATCTGAAGCACCCGAGAGTTTCGGAAGAATGAAACCCTAAGGAGAGAGAGAGTGAGAGACAACACAGCTTTTTATTGGATTTGAAGGGGAGAAAAAAAAAAAAGGATGAAGGGTTTGTTCAAGTCCAAGCCCAAGACGCCGGTTGACCTGGTCCGTCAAACTCGGGATCTGCTCATCTATGCCGACCGGAATTCTTCAGACACTCGCGAGAGCAAGCGTGAAGAAAAGGTCTAGTCTTTCCCTTTAATTGCATCATTTTAACCCAAATTGTTTTTTCTGGATCTAGATTACCTAGTTGTTGTAAAGACTTGTTCTTAGTGGAATTCGAGGAAAAATGTAAATTGGGTGTTTGGAATACGTGATGCAAAATTTGAACTTTCATACTTTTAGATAATGCCATCTGTTTCGATGACTGTTTGCGTGTATTGCTTTGGGCACTTTGCTTGTTAAAGTTTGCTTTTTGTAAAGCAATGTTTGTTGTTGATAGAAGATTTGTGAAATTAAGTTGTCGATGTAGTGTTAATACCTTTTTTAAGTTATCTATTTCATGTACTTTTGCTCGAATTTCTTTCAAAAGTGCGATCTTTATTATGATTTGTTCATGGAATTGAGCTAAAGTAGAATACCCAAAAAAGAAGAATTCGACTTGGGGATTCAAAGAGTTTCAATACCTTTCTGAACCTTTGCATTGTTGAATTATTCTAGTTTTTGTGGATGATAGCACTTTACATCAATGTGCAGCTGTCAGATGACGATTTGCTTGTATCGTTTAAAGCAACTGTTTTGTATAATGATGTTTTTCTTCCAGATCATTCACATATTGTTCTCTATTAGTTCATATCATGTTTTTTTGCTTGGAAACATTTGATTCTTAAGTACAGTTTCTTTACAAGTTGAGTTGGTGATAGAAACCCAATGTCTCAAGGATTGAATGATGCAAATTATGAATCTTTATGCCTTCACAAATCTTCCATTGTTCTATTTCCTCATTTCTTGGATGGTAGCTCGTCTAGATCAATGCTGATGTTCTAGATGACTGTTTGCTCGGTTTTATTAAGAAACTGCTTGTCAAAATTCAGTTACCTCTGCCCATATTTGTAAAGCAGTATATTTTGGTAGGGTAGTGAGTATGCAGCAGAAAAGTATGTAAGGGATGGTGCAATGCTGATGCTTTTAGATCAAGTATGGTATTGGATCAATTTCCTTCACCATCTTGGTTACATTATAATCAATCTGTACGCAGCGATCTCATAATTCTTATTCCCTAACTTTTTTGAATTTGTAGAACAGAATTTAAACCTGTAAATTGGCTTGACTTAGTTTTTTTTTTCTTAGTTGATATTTTCAAGCAATGTCTATCTGATCTGTAATCACTATCTGACTCCCATTCAGTGTTTAGACGTTCAAACCCTATCCTAGAAATTTTCACAATAGCGGAAGGGAACAAAATTTGTGAAGTGGAGGTTGTACCAACTGTAGCAGCTTGTTATGTTTTGTGTAGTATCATTGTTTAAAATTAATCAGATATGTTTGTGTCAGGACGGGCTAATTTTCTCTGTTCTAATTCTTTTTGGAAATTGTCTTCCACGCATTTTGCAGATGTTGGAGTTAAGTAAGCTTATTCGGGAGTTGAAATCGATTCTTTATGGGAACAGTGAGTCTGAGCCAGTCTCAGAAGCTTGTGCACAGTTGACTCAGGAGTTTTTTAGGGAGAACACTCTTCGACTATTAATTATTTGTCTCCCAAAATTGAACTTAGAGGTAAGCATCAATTGATGCTACTATATTAGAATACAGAGGTCTACCTGTCATCCATTTTAGTTGAGGATGACCTTTTGAGACTATATATATCTGCTTACATGATTAAATTTTAACTGCACGCAGCATTATTGAAATTGCAATCAACTGTGCCATAACGTTTACTTAACACGACAAGGATCACTTTTTGCAGGCTCGTAAAGATGCCACTCAAGTTGTTGCAAACCTGCAAAGGCAACAAGTTCAATCACGCCTGATTGCTTGTGATTACTTGGAAGCAAATATAGATCTTATGGATATCTTGGTGTCAGGGTAAGCTACTTTGGAAGGAGGTTTCAAAAGAATGTGGATCTTGCGATTTATTTTATGTTGATGTGTTTTTATGCTGCTTAAGTTTTGTATATCTATTGACAGCTTCACTTACTCTCAGTTTGGTAGAGGGGTAGTTTTTTTTTTATTTTCCTTTGTTTTCTTTTCATGCGCATTTTTTTTATGAACAGAGGAACTATTCAATGTGTATTTTTTTTGCATTAATTTTGTACGATCACAACATGGAATTGTACCTTAATGGCTCTCAAGAAAGTTTGGCTCTTGCTCTTTCGTGGGTAAGGATTAAGGAAGAGAGAGTATCGGGAGTCTTAGTAGACCTTATGTTTGTGCAAACATGATCATACCTTACCTTATGAGGCAGACATGATTTAGTCCACTTAGCCATCTTTCCCAATTGAGACGCCTTTCTGATTCTTGAAGAAGGTGAGAATCTAGTTCAGTGTTTGTTGATATGCTGATTTGGTCCATCCCACCCACAAATACACGCACAATGCCCCAGTAAGAAAAACTTAGGATGTCCGTAGACAGGTTTTTGCTAAAAAAAACCTGAGAGTAAAAATGATTGTTACAGTTTTCTAGCTTATTAACTATTCTGTATTTCATTAAGCTTGTTAGCATCTGACACGCTTTTTCTGGGTGATAGAAAGAGAAGCTACAGAAGTTTTTTTTTTTTTGCGGGCTTGTTAATTTCTGATGTTCAAGTACATTGATTGGTTTACCTCCGTAATGCTCTGCTGTTTCTTTACTCAGTTATGAGAACACTGACATGGCTTTACACTATGGTGCGATGCTGAGGGAATGCATACGCCATCAGAGTGTTGCCAGGTACTAAGTAAACCTGGTTTATAATTTTGTTTTATTTTATTGTGAGTGCACTAAATTTGTGCTTAATGATTAAAAGCTTAAGGGGGACAGGATGTTGCAGTATAGTCATGCTTGGTTATATTATGTTTTTAAGCAAGTGCTCGTTGACTTATTCCCAAATTTGAGATGAAGCAATACTTCCTGGGCATGGAAGTGTTTTTTGCTTAAAGTCCTTTAGTAAAGTGAAGTTAAATCTTTCTTGTTCACCAATATTTTGATGTGGTATTGTGTCATACATCTTAAGTTGTCAAACTTTGTTTCATAGGTATGTCCTGGAATCGGCGCACGTGAAGAAGTTTTTCGATTTTATTCAACTTCCAAATTTTGACATTGCCGCTGATGCTGCTGCAACTTTCAAGGTTGAAGTCCTTGACAGATATATTGAGTAACTCTTCACACACACACCATTTTTTTTTAATTTTTTGCTTTACTCTCCCTATCCCAGCTGACATTTTGCATTTTGGTCTTTTTACTTTGTAAAGCACTGATTTTGAAGACTTATTAGATTGTGTTTGGAATCGGTTATAACCTATGAAACACGGGTGCTTCAAAAGGGTAGGAGTATCGGGGTCGGGTGCGCATCAGACACGGGTGCGGCTCGGGTGCGTGTCGGGTGCGCACCCGTTAATTTCTATTTATTTTTTCATTTTCAGAAATTCGGGTGCGGCTCGGATACTGTTCGGGTGCGGATCCGACACTTCGGGGTTGAAAACATAATATCCAGAAGATAATTTCGGGGGTTGATACACAAAACTTAATTTATTTGGGGGTGAAAACATAAAATGAACAATACTTACCAAATTAGGGCACACGGATCTCTCGTCTGATAGAGAGAAAGAGAGATCGCAGCCGCGACATCCCTCGACACACCGGCGACCTCCCTCGACACCGGCGATCTCCCATGACACCCACCGAACAGCCGCGAGCACCCACGACACCGCCGAACAGCCGCGACCACCGAAAACCTCCCTCTACCTCCGGCGACCATCGGGGACCTTCGGCGACCAGCCACGACACCACCGAACAGCCGCGACCACCCACGACACCGCCGAACAGCCGCGAGCACCCACGACACCGCCGAACAGCCGCGACCACCGAAAACCTCCCTCGACCTCCGGCGACCATCGGGGACCTTCGGCGACCACTCGCGACCACCCTACTCACCTCCGGCAGCTTTGCTTCGAAGGTATGTCTAATGTCTCCACTGTCTTCAATATTTTGTTCTTCACTGTCTTCAATATTTTTTTGAAGACTTGATTTCACACTGTCTTCAATATTTTTTTGTTCTTGATTTCTACTTTCTACTAAGACTTGAACAATGTGGAACGTGGAATGTTTTTGTGTAATTATAGTCTCAATTCTCAAATCAATTTTTTTTTTTTGATTTTGCTGTGACAGTGTATTTTTTTACTTGGACTATTGTGACTGTTTTTTTATTTTATGATTAAGGTTTGAAGGTTTAAATTAAAGCCAAATATGTCAACAACTTCAGATAGTATTGCTACCCCTACGCATGGTCTTGGTGATGATGAGACAAAACCATTGTGGAAGTATGTGACTAGGCTCGAAAAGGATGGTAAAGGAGGTGGAAATGTGAGATGGCAGTGCAATCTATGTGGCAAGGCGTCTAATAGCTCGTACACTCGGGTTAGGTCTCATTTGTTGAAGATTAAAGGAACGGGAATTGAACCATGTAAAAAAGTGACACCTAATGAGATCAACCACATGCGAAAATTAGAGGATAACGTGCTTGAGAAAATAAAGCAAAGTGCTCCAAGGATTCCGCCTTTTCCACCAAGTAACTCTTTAGGTGGAACAAGCACATTTTTCCAAAGCGGTATTCCCCTTAAGAAGCGAAAGGGTGGTACAAGTGGAAGTGCTAGTGGAAGTCAAGAAGGAAGCAATCCAATCATGGATTGCTTTAATATTGCTAAAAGAGATCGCTTGCACTCCGAGATTGCTAGGATGTATTATTCCGGGGGTTTGCCATTTCACCTAGCTAGGAATCCATACTACGTGAGTTCGTATGCATTTGCCGCCTCTAACTCTCTTGTGGGTTATTTGCCTCCGGGTTACAACTTGTTAAGGACAACTCTTTTACAAAAGGAGAAGGCAAATATTCAAAATTTGTTACAACCTATTCGAACCACATGGAAGGAAAAGGGCGTGAGTTTTGTGAGTGATGGATGGAGTGACCCGCAAAGGAGGCCGATAATTAATTGCATGGCGGTAACGGAAGGTGGGCCTATGTTTCTTAAGGCTGTGGATTGTTCGGGGGAGGTTAAGGACAAATTTTTCATTGCCGCTTTGTTCAAGGAGGTGATTAATGACATGGGTCCCAAAAATGTTGTCCAAGTAATTACGGACAATGCTCCTAATTGCAAGGCGGCCGGGCAATTGATAGAAGCACAATTCCCTACTATATTTTGGACTCCTTGTGTGGTGCATACATTAAATCTTGCCTTCAAAAACATTTGTGCGGCAAAGAATGCGGATAACAATCAAATAACTTATGATGAATGCTCTTGGATCACGGAAGTTTATGGCGATGTAATGCAAATCAAGAATTTCATCATGAACCATTCCATGAGTTTAGCCATCTTTAACAAGTATTCTACTATGAAATTGCTTTCGGTGGCCGATACAAGGTTCGCTACTGTTATTGTGATGCTTAGGAGATTCAAGCTCTTGAAGCAAAGTCTCCAAACTATGGTGATTAGCGAGGATTGGTCATCGTATCGGGAGGATGATGTTGGAAAGGCAAGATTTGTGAGGGATATGGTTCTTGATGAGGTTTGGTGGGATAAGATCAACTACATAATTGCTTTTACTTCTCCTATCTATGACATGCTTCGACAATGTGATACGGATACGCCTTGTCTTCACTTGGTTTATGATTTGTGGGATACTATGATTGAGAAGGTGAAATGTGCAATATATAGAGAGGAAGGGAAGAGGAAGGATGAGTGTTCTACCTTCTATGACGTGGTTCATACCATTCTTGTCGATCGTTGGAACAAGAACAACACGCCACTTCATTGTATGGCACATTCTTTGAATCCGAGGTAATTTTCACGCTATTATAAGCAAAGTTTAAATCTGAATTTTTTAGTAGTAAAGCGTGAATCTGAATTTTTTTTAATTTATTTGTTTAACGTGTTTATGAAGGTACTATAGTGATGAATGGCTTAGTGAGGATCCCACTCGTGTTCCTCCTCACAAGGATGCCGAGATTTATATTGAAAGGCAAAAATGCGTGAGGAGGTATTTTCCAAATCCGACGGATCGTTCAAAGGTCAATACTGAGTTTGCTCAATTTTCTTCTAAGAGCGAACACTTCAGTGATATCGATTCCATCAATGACCGGGCTATTATGAGTCCTCATAATTGGTGGTCGTGCCACGGTCCCCATGCACCTATGCTCCAAACTCTAGCTTTAAAACTACTTCAACAACCCGCTTCGTCGTCTTGTGTTGAGAGGAATTGGAGTACTTACTCCTTGGTGCATTCGTTGAGAAGGAACAAGTTGACACCACAACTTGCGGAGGACTTGGTTTTCATTCATAGCAATCTCCGTCTTCTCTCAAGAAGATCTCCACAATATGCACAAGGAGCTACAAAAATGTGGGACGTTGGAGGAGATCAATTTGGTACTGTGGATGATGTTGGTGTACTTGCGGTTGCGGAGCTTTCACTTGATGAGCCGGAGTTGGAGGCCATACTTTTTACGGATGATGGTGATGGAGAGATAGACGAAGATGAAAATGTTGTGTTCATGGAACCCTTAGATACTTGATGGAGTACTTTGTTTGTTTGATAGTTTGAACTTTGATGCTATGTTGCTACTTTTGTTATGAATATGATGTATTTGGTGGTGGTTATTATGTATTTGATTTTGATGGTATTGAACTACTGTTGAATGGTATTGTATTTGATTTAGAATTTAAATGCTAGTTGTACATAGTAAAAATATTTATATATCATATATTATATATATAAAAATATATATAATATTTGCCGTATCCCCGCCGCACCCGTATCCTAAAATTTTCAAAAATGCCGTATCCGCACCCGTACCCGTGCTTCATAGGTTATAACATACTGAGGTTGCTTTCTGTTTTGCATAGTAGCTTTAGCATTACCATGATTCTAGTGTAACTTTCTCGTTGCAGGAACTCTTGACAAGGCATAAATCAACTGTAGCTGAATTTCTTTCTAAAAACTATGACTGGGTAAGTCATGCTTTGATTTGAGATGCAATGAATATGTTATCTGTATGCATGCCCACTTGCTTGTTCGAGCAGAAAAAAGGTAGGGAGTTTGTTAAAAGTTATGGAGTACGTCATTGGATCTTGTGATTGTGAGACAGTAAGGAAATTCACCATGACATTCTCTAACATGTCACTTGGTTTTCTTTGTTTCACAACTGTTTTGAAGAAGCTATTTCTGTGAGATCTTTCCATATTGCTACTTGATTGGTGCAACCAAATTAGCTATTATTGAGGCTTTTTGTCATTCACAATTCTTCTTCCCACTTCTTATTAAGATATTGCACTGTTTATGTTTCTGGGAAATATTTCAAATTTTAATTTTGATACTTCGTTGATTATAACTTGATTCTTCTCCACCATTTTCTGGATTTAGTTCTTTGCAGAGTACAACTCAAAGCTACTTGAATCTACAAATTACATTACCAGGCGGCAAGCTATTAAGGTATGGAAAAAGATTTGAGTCTCCCGACCGCACCCTAAGAAATAAAAGGTTAAAATAGGTTCATACATGATAAACAAGGGACACTTCCTATCTCAGCCACTCAGCTAGATTTACTTTCAGTTGTCTCGGGGACTATGTGTAAATCAACGAAATTCGATCTCTAATTGTTA
Source organism: Escallonia herrerae (assembly GCA_033070095.1). Taxonomy (NCBI): domain Eukaryota; kingdom Viridiplantae; phylum Streptophyta; class Magnoliopsida; order Escalloniales; family Escalloniaceae; genus Escallonia; species Escallonia herrerae. The sequence continues at coordinate 41,577 of JAVXUP010002717.1, forward strand.
TTGGTAATATTGATGCAGGTATTTGATAGTGACAAGGGCACATTGTATATTTCATCCTTGCAATGTGATGCAATGTGATGTTGCGCATAACGTATGTTCATTGACTTTTCTTAGTCTGAGAGCCTGTTCTTGTTGTACAGTTATTGGGAGACATGTTATTGGATCGTTCGAATTCAGCTGTGATGACGCGATATGTGAGCTCAAGAGATAACTTGAGGATTCTAATGAATCTGCTCAGGGTATGAGACTTTTCTTGGTTGCTACAACATTGTCTTCATGGATTGGACAGAAGCCTTTCGTTTCTCTCCACCTTTGAACACCCCCCAACAAACACTCCCCCCCCCCCCCCCCCGTTCCCCTAACCTCCACAACCCCACATAAAAAGGAAAGAAGGAAGGAACAAGAAGAAAAATCTTCATTCATGCCTATCCTTAAGAACCCAAAGCGAGTTCTTAGGGGATTTTCTTTTGTGGGAGGGGGCTCGAATCTGGGCTTTTGAGGTTGGAGGTGTCTTAAACCCTTAATATTATTTACTGCAGTACAAGACTATTGCTGTACTGTTGCATGCAATATCTATCTTATGGTTTCTTGAAGGGGTGACCAATTGTAAAATGACCAAGCAAAAGGAGAAAGGCCTAAGATAGATGAAACTGTTCCTTGCAGTCATGTTGTTAAAAGTTTAAATGGTTAATTAATAGTGGATTTCCTCCTTTGGCAGGAGTCGAGCAAGAGCATTCAAATCGAAGCGTTTCATGTTTTTAAGGTAAGCAATTCCTGATGTTGACATGGGTCTACATCTTCTGAATTAGTTTGATGTTTGGGTTGCATTTGGCTTTATTTGATTTAAGTTGTATCATTGCAGTTATTTGCCGCTAATCAAAATAAGCCCCCAGACATCGTTAGCATACTTGTTGCCAATAGAAGCAAGCTTTTGCGCCTCTTTGCCGATTTTAAGACTGAAAAAGGTTAGGAAGTTATATTGCAATGGATTATATTTAGTATGAGGATTACTGGCAGGATATTCACATTTAGTTTCTTCTGTTGTGTTGCAGAGGATGAACAGTTTGAGGCGGACAAAGCCCAAGTTGTAAAAGAAATTGCGGCTCTTGAACCCAAAGAGCGTCCATGATCCCGGTTTATTTAATTATATAAACCATCATCGTGGTGGTGTTGTACGTGTACCATTAGTTTATGATTTACCTCAATGTAGTTGAATTTTATGATCCTCCTTTCTTTTCTGTTCGTATTTATATTTTGTAAAATCTGTTTACCTGCTTTATAGGAAAAAAATAAAATAAAAGAAAATGGAGGAAATAGGTTTGTGTAAGTATGGTACCTTACAAGGTGTCATGGCCGAACGGTGACACCTGGTAATGTTTTTAGCAAAGGGATAAGTTTATTGCATAACATGAATTTCTGGACTCAAATTTTCTGGCATGATAGTGCGGGAATTCCGAGAGACATGTAGTAGGTAGGCAGTCAGCCATGTGAAATTACTCTAGGAATGTTTGCATTCGATTTCTCCATTTTTTGGAGGTGCTCTGTCATATTTTCCACCATAAATCACCTTTCTTCCATTTATTTGTTTAATTCAGTTTTAACTTGTTGGGTTTAGCTAGATGAGTATGCTGCATCACCCCTATGGTTGTTTTACCATCATGGCTGATAATTTGTGGGCTGGTGTGTTAAGGATGTTTGGGGTACATGTTTGTCCCACGTCGTGGTTTGTTTTTGCAGCTAGCTGAGTGGTGTATTAGCTCATGAGTTTGGAGGTCACTGTCTCTGCCTCCTTGGGTTAGTTTGGCTCTAGAAGGTTTGCTGCAGTTGGTGGTCTGTGGTTCATTCTTCGATTAACGAGGGATGTTGCCTATCGATCTATGACTGGTTGCCGTCTCCTTTGAGCTCTATGTCGAGGTCGATTAGACCTCAAAGGAGGTGATATATATGTGGCTGTCTTGCTTCTTTTTCTCCAATGTTGTTCTGCAGGTGTATTGCGCTCTGGGTGCCATGAATCGTTTTCTCTGGAAGCAAAAGGTTTGATGAGCCTGTGGGTCTCTCGATCATACAGTTTGTTCGTGGCAATTTCCTCTCTGGGAGCACAGGTTTTAAGCTGTCCAGCCCAATGGACAAACATTCTTAAACAACGAAATTGTTCACCCTTTGGCCCCCTTTTCATTTTCTTTATCTGTACTTCTCACTCATGCTTCCACTTCATCAAAGAAAAAAGGAGAAGGCGGCTGTGCTATTAGCAGTTCATAATCGAGGGAAAGTTGGATTCCTTGTCCCTGTTTCAATATATACGGAGCTGGATTCTCTGCTGTAACTAGGGTTACGGTAGAGATGCCAAAACTCTAGTTACAACTATTCAGTTACATTTGACGCATCACTTGCTGCCACGTCATCAAATCATAAAAAATGTTCGAGACACATTGTCTGGAGGCTGACGGACGGAACCATTCTGTTGCCAAAAACTGGCAAATTTCCATAGAAAGGTCCCTGATCTCCTCTCTCTAGAAAACAATCTCTTTTGAGATTGATCTAAACGAGATTTAGGAGAGTGAATCAATCGAAAATTCATGGGTGTTGCCATCAAAGTCTATCCTCACTGAATTGCACAAACTAGAAATTATTCTTCACGCCAACCTGAACATTGTAGATTCGAATCATGTCCCCTTTTACAAGTTCTTCTCCTACTTCTTGGACTTCTTAGTTCGTTTCAGAATATTTCCTCTCCAGAAATAAGGGATGGTGAGGAGCGGGTGAGAGAATGAAACTAAACATACAAGTGATACCGTGTCAGAGTGCAAAGGTGTTGTGGCCGAAGAGTAGAGGGGTGGCCCTGGAGAGGAGGTGTTCTTGCCAATCAAAGATGAGACGAAGGAGAGAGAGAGAGATTTGGATTGTCTACCCAGCCATTAAGTCCATACACAATATTTGGACATTTTTTTTATGATTTGATGACGTGGCGGCATTGGTTGCATTAGATCTAATTGAACGGTTGTGACTAGGGTTACAAGCTGTAACCCTATTTAACAGTAGAGGATCCAGCTTCCAACTATGCAGTTCCTTCTGTTGCCAGGGACATTATAATCTACCTTTTTCTTCTTTGACAGTCCTCGAGAATAACAAGGTTCGAATCCTGTGTTGCCACTTCGAAGAAATATGTGAATGCTCCAAAATTTATAAAGGAAGAACAAGCTGGTCCTATTAGGGAGAATTTTGACAACTAATTGTGTTGCTGCCTTTGGTAGCAAAACTGCCTGATAAAGTGCCATGCGTTCAATTCTGATGTCATCTAAGGGATGTATTTACATTACAAAATCCCAAAACGATTAATGTTTGTGATTGCATTCCTCAATTTCATCAAAACCACCGCCAACTGATGCTATATATTCCGACATCATCTTTGTCGCAATCTGCTCCTTGTCGGAGAATACATGCTCCCTTATTTTTGTGGTGCCCCCTCCAATTTCAATAAGAGGTGTTGGCTATAGATCTGGATCGTGATGGCGATGGACGGTGCACGACCGGTGGAAGATCTTGGTCGCGACTGTGTAGAGGTGATTGATATGAATGGCCGTCGAGGCTACGTTGCAATCTTTGTGTGTGTGCCCACGCGTACGTGTGCTTTTTGTGCTGCACTATTGCATGGAGGAAGACAAGGTGGTTGAGGGCTGTGGTGGTGATGTGTGCTCGTGGTGAAGGTGGTGGGCTACAGTAAAGGTGTTTGGTGAAGGTGACGGTGGACAACGATGGATGGTGGTAGCACGATGATGCAAAGTAAAACACAAATGTATTTATTGAGTTTAGGACACATGACGACTTTCGAATCCATTTTATTGCCTTTGGCAACATTGCAATTTGCTATCAAAATTTTTGCATCCCATTGCGTCAAATTTTTAGACTAAAATCATTAGGGGGGGGGGGGGGGGAGAGAGAGACTCCTATTTTTTGGGAGAGGATTAAAAATATCTACCAAGGACAAGAAGAGAGTTGCGGTCTTCCCCTCTTGCTCCAACTTCTTTGCTACATTGATTACCTATGCCCTAATCATTAGGTACAACTGATTTCCAATGGTCAAGGCTAGACATCTCCAGGGTAAATATGGTCTTTGTAGAGGCAGAGTGACTCCGAAGGATGCTAGCAGGTGCACAAATGTTATTCTCCCCTCTTTTTCTGGGAATTGGCAACCAGGAATTCAGGATCGATATTAGTATAAACTTTCAAGCAGAATAATGAAGATCAATGAATATGTCTTATTCTCCTTTCCCAAGTTGAAGGAAGGCCCGTAATCGATCTCTTTTCTCTTTTCAGTGGGTTCTAGTTTAAGTCACTGCTCAAGGTAACGAGAACTGGAGAGAGTTTGCAAGATTAACGACTATTCAATAATACAAACGTGAAACCAAGAAAAGAAAACGAACTTTTTAGATACAATTTATACAAACCATAAATGCAGGGGTATAAAGTTAATGTCACATTTAAGATTAGTACAAAATAGTCAATATGAACTGACTGAAGAGAGAATTCAACAAGTGAAAAGGGGGAATAAAGAACCTGCATATTGGCATATTCCCATGCATCTATTTCGGGTGGAATGACTAGATTGCCCTTGAACACCAGTTTTTCTCCCTTCCAATTTTAGCCGCTGGCCATGACTTCTTAGCATCCAAAAGTACGACCGAGTGATAATCAGTGACTAAAAAGTAAAATTTTGGTCATTAAAGATTCAAATATATCAATGTGGAGATGTTAATTCCCAAAAACTTTCTATGTTATAAATGGCAAAATCTACCTGTGGATCTGAGAAAAGGTAGGGGCATTCTTGCCCAATAAACTCTCCATAAATTATTGGACTCTGCTTTCTTGTCTCTCTCATGTGCTACATAAAAAAAAGTTCAAGAACAGACGTTTCTCTGTTGTCTTCACTTCTCATCACCCATTCGTTCAAGTAAACAATGGCAGAAAATGGTAGGCCCCCATTAATCTCCACACACACACACACACACACAACTCTGCATGTAAATGTTGTTTCTGATTGAATTTTTTGGTTGATTCTCTGCAAATTTTAGGTACAGTGGAAGAGTTTCTTGCCATTGCCGTTGATGCAGCCAAGAGAGCTGGAGAGGTACACTCGGATTTCATGAACCCACATCCTTTCTTTATTCAATCTTATTGTTTTTTAATTAATTGCTCAATTTGAGCTTTGTTTCGGTTTTTGACGCACATATCTTGAAATCTCTTGTTTACAGATAATTCGGAAAGGATTCTACCAGACCAAGCATGTCGAGCATAAAGGCCAGGTATTTCAAGTTCTTTCTGAAAGAATTTGTATGCATTTATGTGCACATGTGCCTCTCTCTGTGTTTGTGCGTGTGTGGATATTGTCTTTACTATATCGGTAATTGAGTGGTAGAGAGATCAAATCTAGAGGAAACTTATCGTGTGGTGTGTTATGAAAATGCGAAGCTTGGGCCTATATGCCAATGCTGTGGCATTGTTGTTACATTGTTGTTACATTTGTTGATGAAATTGGGGTAGCTACTGTAAGAGGAAGCAACTCTCTTCGTCAGTCTGAATAGGGTGCAAATGTGCAATTGATGAAAATGCCTTGTCCAAGATCTACTGGGTAATGGCCGTATGCATTGAGATAAACGGGGATCATGTTTAATGTTTATTGACTAAAACACTTGTCGCTTTTAAGGTTTTTATAAGCTGATGCATACTGATGGCCAATCAAGTAAATAATGTTCAAGCTAATACTTTTTAGCTTGAGGTATCACCTACCTCCTCAGAACTCAAAAAGTATGGTGCACCAAGCATGGCTCTATTATTGTCTTGTGATGGCTGCTGCATACTTTCATGTTCAAAATCAAGCCAAGCTCGTGAAATTGCAGAAAGATGCAATTTCAAGGGTGATGGTTGGGCTACAGGGAAAGACGGATTAAAAAATTGCCAATGAATGAGAAACTCACAGAGTTAGTCTTGATTTATGTGCATCATAGAAGAGTTATCATTCATTACGCTTATGCAGTCTCTTTCTTTCCCAATGCAGGTGGATTTGGTCACAGAAACTGACAAAGCATGTGAGGATCTCATATTCAATCATCTTAAGCAGAAACTCCCTAATCACAAGGTTATATCTCAATAGCAAATTAGATACAAATATATCTGGGTATATCAATGTTTGGTATCGTTGAACTATCTCATTTCTTGTTTAATCTTTGTTCATTTCAGTTCATTGGGGAAGAAACAACTGCTGCCTTTGGGGTAACAGAGTTGACTGATGAACCAACATGGATTGTTGATCCACTTGATGGGACGACAAACTTTGTACATGGGTAATTACTCAATCTCTTATGCCAAACTTGTTTACTGGGGAATGTTTTTTGGGCTATTTTCCTAGTCAGTAGTTGAACGGATATGTTAACTTTGTAGGTTTCCCTTTGTGTGTGTTTCAATTGGACTTACAATTGGAAAAGTCCCGACAGTTGGTGTAGTTTACAACCCGATTATGGATGAGGTGAGGAGTTTCATAATCCAAACATGTATTCATTCATTGGCTTTGTAATAGAATCTTGCTTTAAACACATGATCGGGTTGTTATATATAAATGCAACGGCCACGTAGATAGATAAGTCTGCTTGAGTGAAGTAATATACATCTGGTCAATCATGCAGCTTTTCACTGGCGTCCATGGAAAAGGTGCCTTTCTAAATGGGAACCCCATCAAAGGTGAGATCATTTACTCAATCATTCTGTCTTCGTTTTGGATGGCAAATCGCGCTATTGATCTAAAAGGATTTTTGGTTGGATTTTGTTTTGCAGTATCTTCTCAATCTGAACTTGTGAAGTCCCTCCTTTCTACCGAGGTAAACATCTTATGTCTTTGACAGCGTAGGATCAGAATATGGCAACTGTTAATCTCTATCTTCCACCCATATTGTGCTTTCTTCTGAAGGAGCTGTTGTAAAGAACATGATCTTTGGAAGATAGACTGTAAAAGTGGCAGATATAAGTCAAAATTAGTCTATCTAACTGGAGCTCAAGTTCAGAAAAATTAAATTGAACACCAAATCTCCAAACACATAATTGATGGCTACCAAAACAAATCCAAAATATTATTGCTGCAGAAGTTTTTTTCTAGGATGCTCTGATGACACAGGAACCTATACTTAAGGTTTTGTAAGCGCAGGAACCTCGGATCTCTGGTTGAAATTGCTCATGTTTCACATCTAATCTATTTGGCCCATGAAAAATCTAGTTAAAGAAGCCTCAAAATGCGGGCAGGATAGAGCTTGGCGAGAGGGTTTGAGAATAGGGTAGGTTCCTGTCAGTAAGATCTAGATAAGAAACAAGCCACAGGTAAATTGGATCAAATTTGCCAAAACGTGCCAGACAAATCCTTATGTATAGCTTGCGCTTAACTTGACACGTTACTCACTATTTCTGAATTGTGTAAATATTTGAATCAGTGTGGTTACTTTGACCAGTTACTTATTCCATGCCTTCCTGCTAGTTTATATACGTTTGTTAAACTCTGATCTGGTCCTACCAGCTACAGAGCTATCTCATTGTGTGTGCCCGCGCATGTGTAGTTTCTATCAAAACCAGTTTTTTAAACGCTTGCATTCAGGGGCAGCTCCAGTTTACATCTTTCATTGCTGTCTGTTTCTAGGATTTATACTACGCTTCTTTGTAATTTCATAGGTTTACATTGGTTCATACGCTAGGTATACTACTTATTATCATTGTCTTTCAGACGAAAGAGCTTCTGCCAGGAAATGTGAGATATTAGCGATACTGCCTAAGGCATCCCGTTCATGTGCAATTTTCTCATTTACACATGCAAACCAGCATCCTGGTTCTCAGCATTGTTGGTAGATATTATAGATTGCTTATTTTTCTGTCCTCCTACAATGACAATCTTTGCTTATAGAGAACAAAATGAGTTTAAGATAATTTTACCTTTCTTACATTTTTGCGAGAAGCTAATGGAGATTTTATCTGACTGGGAGAGCAGGCTGGCACAAAGCGAGATAAAGCAACCTTGGATGCAACTACTAACAGGATTAATAGCTTACTTTACAAGGTAAATCCAGAACTTTTCACAGAAACTTTTAGTTGGCAAGAGAAAAAGAATGAGACTGGGGATAGCTAACTAATGGTACTACTTTCCATGCAATCAGGTGAGATCCATCCGAATGAGTGGTTCTTGTGCATTGAATCTCTGTGGGATCGCATGCGGAAGGCTTGATCTATTCTATGAGCTAGGATTCGGAGGCCCATGGTATGCTTATCTTATTTCATTAATGTGGTCTGACGGTGCTGGATGATTGACATGGTTTTTGTCAGGGATGTGGCAGGTGGCGTTGTGATTGTGAAGGAAGCTGGAGGAGTCGTATTTGATCCGTAAGAAACATTTTCATTGGTTGTTATGGTTAATTTGGTAATTAGACTCTTAGCCTTTCTTCCTCCTCCCAGTTCAGTATGTGGATACAATTTCTTCAGAGTAGAACATCCACTATTTCCTAGTGGCAATGGCTTGGTATTCCACTATTCCACCTTTGAAGGTTTTTCCTACAAGGGAAATTAATTTGCATGGACCTTCATTATGTGGACATACAGAACTTAACCGCAGAACCGGTGACAATGACATTCGCATTATCTTCTCAATGTTTCTCTGTTTTACATCAGATTGTTTCTTATGTCAAAAATGCAACAACATTAAGTTGTATACACCATGAAGTTGTTTAAATGGGTTTGCTCACCTAAGAATTTGTGATGGTTTCTTGCCTCAGATCTGGTAAAGAATTTGACATCACGTCTCAGCGTGTAGCAGCTTCAAACCCTCTTCTCAAGGATGCATTTATCGAGGCGTTGCAGCAATCAGAATGAGATTTGTCTCTTGGAACTAGAGAAGCTTCAATCTGGCAATTAAGTTCTGGATACTTCCTATAAGCATCGGTCCAATGACGTAACAAATTCATCAAAGGCTTCCAGTAAGTGCCACTAGCTGAGTAGCGATTCTTCCTGTTGTCTGTAACAGTCCAATTGAGAACTACAATCCAAGAAGTTAGCAGTACTACGCCATTAATAAACTCCATTCATGGAAATACCATGTCTTGTAAGGCCTTGGCTCTTATCTTGCCTGTCAAGTTTGGTCAGACCATTGACTTGTTACTGCCTACTGCTAATAAAAAAGATCCATTTATGCATGTTTTAGGCCTTTGACTGTGTTACCACAGTTATTTTGTCTTTGAAACTGTCAAGTGGCACTCATTTGAGAGCATGTTTAGGGAAACAAAAAGGAGATTAAGCACTGAGCTCATTTGGATATCATCAGTAGAAAACAGTGCATAAATCAAAGAATTACAAGGGGAACCTCAATATCCTCTTTCATGATGTATACACGTAAAATTGTAAATTGGTGCAACAGTAAACATATTGAAACGTACACATTCTTATAGAAACATATGTAAACATATCAAACAGCAGTCCAAGATAGTAAGATATTCTCCGCATTCTTTTAAGCTGTTTCATTTGTTTTTGGGCCATGCCGATCAAACCCCATTTCTTCCATTCACACCATTAGGTGTCTTCTTAGCGCTTGCCGACTTCTTCAACTTCAGAACTAGATACCATGTATAAGCTTCCAAGAATGCAGCAAGGATGGCCAAAACAACGATGATGCCAGTGTAAGCTCTTTCCCATTTCTTCTCTGGTTTCAAGATATCGAAACCCTTGAAAATGTTGACGACGCTAAGGATGATGACCATGTAGCCAAACGCGTAGTGGTATAGATTCCAGTAAAACCTGTATTTGTGGTCTTTTTTTGGCCTCAGAAGCAACGCAAAGACCTGGAGGGTTGCGAGGCAGAATAGGAGGATGCCGATGACTCTGTGGGCGGTAAATTGAATGCCGGGAGACTCACTACCAAGTTTCAGTCCGGTTGCGAAACCGGCAATGCCAATGATGTAGGCTGAGGTTTGGCAAGTAACATGAAGGTAAAACCATGCAGGATCCGCAGATTTGAATGCCTTCAAATACCTTGCTATCAAAGCACCAAGCGGCAACATTATGCCCCAGCTCACTACATTCAGAACACCATGAACCTGGAAAAATACATTCAACAGAAATTGTAAATCCCATGAATCTGTGCTTAAATTAAAAACCTTCATAAAGATGATTAAAAAAAAAAAGACATGGTAGATGATGAAAATGTTGTTATGAGATGATTACAAACAAAAAACCACGAAGCATGCAGAATTAAGGAGACTTATCACTGGATCAGAACAAGGTATCAGACAAGTAAACACCAAAAGTGAACTGCAAAGCTCAAGATCATCAAAATTTGATTCAACTACTTACGTTGCGTTTCCTGGTTTTCGAACTCAATGCTCCACTTCCTCCTGCGCCACCACCTCCTCCCGTAGGTGTTGACTCGCCTGACAGAAGATTCACGGTCCCCATGGACAAGATACTGTTCCCAGTAACGTCATGCCTCCCCAAATTACTTCCAGAAACAGGACCATCTTGCCAAACTTGGTTCAAGTTAGTAACACTAGCGTTCTGAAGCGTCAAGGTCGCGAAGATAATCATCTCATTGCTCGAAAAAGTTGCCGATAGATTCGAGACAGGAAAACTCAGGTCCCCTTCTTGCAACAGAGTTGAATAAGTGTCCACACGCGAAGTGTAAGCCTTCATGGTGCCGTCGGGCTGCTGGAACGCGACGAGCGCCTGTGACCCTTCCATGCCTGTAGCATTTGGGTTAATTGCCCATGCAACCCATCTGGAGGAAGCGATTTTCGTGCGCCGGTAGGCGATTTGGAGGGCTTGTGAAGATGGGTTGTAAGTCCAGTAGAGAAACGAGTCCAAATATGGGAGGTCACTGCAGGTGGTGAAGACTTCGTTACTTGCAAAGGCATGGTTGGAACAAGATTGGGCAGAAGATGGTAGAACTGAAGAGATCAGGACATAAGAAAACAACACAAGTTTTATAAGTGTACTCATGACAATATGCAACATTTTTTCAGCCAAAACAAGGACTGCCCAGATGAAATCAGGAAAGTTGACACTAATTCCAAGATATTGGATATTGGTATGCTTGTCCTTGAAGTTTGGGGGAGGAAATTTTGAGGGAACGACGAGAGAAACAAGGAGGAGGGGTTCTTATTATAGGTGCATATTGGGGACATGGTAGCTAGGCAGTTTGGTGCAGAAGATTCTTTCTTCAAAATGTGATGGGAATTATAGAAAATCCCATAAATCATTTCTTTGTTCCACTTTAGCATAAGTTACTTGGTCAGGATTACACGATATGAAGTAGTCTTTTCCTTCTCTTAATCTCCATAATTTTTGGTGCGACAAAAAATCGATCACAAGTCTCTTGGTACGACGCTAAGTGACTTTACCAGCTAAACTAGCAGACACTCGCGACTCGCCTCGCGATTATCTGATTCTAGTTGTTCACATGATTAAACTTCTTGGTACGAAGCTTCTTATTGGTTCCAAATGCGATGGAAATTACAGAACAACCAATAAAGCGTAAGGATTACTCCATATGAAGTACTCTTTTCCTTCTCTTAATCTCCGTAATCTTAGGTGTAACGAGAAATTAATCACAAGTTTCTTGATACGACGCTAAGAGACTTTACCAACTAAACTAATTGACAGTCGCGACCCGCGATTTTCTCATTGCAGCCATTTACATAACTAACATTCATACAGTCCAAACTTTAGTGATAAAAGAAATTCACAAAGCTTTGGTTGTGACTTTGTGAGCTGTAAGTTGCAACCACTGCTAACAAAAGCACATGCAGACTAAAGCTTTAAACCATTGTTTCAGTTGGGTTAGGTGCTGCTTGATGCCAATGGTGGTGGAACCCTGCCATGGTCAAACCAAACTCCTAACGGCCCGACCCACCCACCCCCACCCTCCGAACCGGCCCCGGTGGCACCATGGTCAAGCCGGTGGGGACCCCGGGGTCTTACTTTGGGACCCACCTGGCCACATTTTGATGATTTGTCCGAAACAGCACAGAGGTCGCTGTAGTCGTCGTTTCGCTCTCGCCGTCTTCTACTTCCACGTACTATTATTGTTCCACGAAACGGCGACTCTACGGTGTTGGTTACTTCGTTTGCTTTGGGCTAATAATTAAGGTTTTAAGGTTTGGTAATGACGTGATTTGGATTACACTAGGTGGTCGTTGTAATGATCAAAACTTAGTTAAACGCGACAGCTGCCTGCCCCCTTTGTATCGTCTGTATGGAGTTTATGCAACCTCTGTACAGGAATAGTATTTTTGTGTGAAGTCGTAGGTTCGAGGTTTTTTGAAAATTAAATCATGCAAATTTATAAAGTTGGCATTATCATCTTAAGATATGAAACTTATTTTAGATGATTTATCTTAGGCAAGTTAACATGGTCATTACTTTACAAGAAGAAAGTATTTTGAATCTTCTTTAGAGAGAGTCATAAGCATTTTGTAGTCATATAAACATGAGAACTGCATTGATATATGTAGAGAACCACTTGTAGAAGCTGAGAAGATTTGTCGAAACGTTCTACATCGAAAGGAGGCAACAATGAGCTTTCCTGGTTTTGCTTTCGATCATTGTCATTGACGTCTGAAGTTTGTATTATCAAAGGATCCAAAATCTAAGTAATTAGACCTGAAACTTATAGAACAATCATGCACGATCAAGACGACATATAGTGTGGTTCAGCTATGACGAGTATATTCAGGGACAAACAAAGCGGCAAAATTAACTAATCACTATGTTGAAGATACAAGAGAGCCTCCAAACCCCTCCTCTCTTTAGCAGCTAAAGTTCTACCAAGTACCAAGTATAATCTTCTCCTCTTCCTTCTTCCTCCTTTTGGCCCTAGCTACCTAAGGTCTGCATGTCAAAGCAGGTATGCCATGATAAAATTATTTCACATGAATCCTTGTTGCTTATATTGGTTGAAATTGGCATGATTCTGGGATTCTGATCAACTAAAATTTCAAGGCACGCCAATCACTTTTGAAGAAAGCCAACCTCAAGATCTTTCAGCTTAGTGTGAAGTCGTCACTGAGAAATAAGCATGATTTTCATCTTTCTAGGAAATATAACATAAGCATGAAGAAAGCTTTGAATCATTCACTATTTTAAGACCAGAAATGAATAAAACAAGAGAGCTAATTGGAAGCTATGTAATGATCAGGTCTTCCATATTTTACTAGCAAAGATTTAAGCTCCTCGAGAAAGGAACAGTTGAATCTTGGCATGACACAAGTACGTACAATGATACAAAGATCCTACATAAATATAAAGTAAGGGGTCACTATGGTTGTCACAGTATGTTGGACATTATATTCATAATTAGCACTTGAAGAAAACTGGCTCAAAGAAGTTGAGGCCGGGTATTACGAAAATATTTGAACTAACATAGAGGCTAAAAAACTTTAGATGGAAAAGTTTCCGTGCTCCATTGAGCAAGTTGGTATTTGCTGTGACTGTGTATTGTGTTTGGCGAGAAAGGAACAAGCGATGCTTTAAGCAGCAGGTACTACCACGGAGCATCTTGAGAAAATAATAGAGCAGTGGGTGCAATGGCAAAAATCGAAGACCGGTGATATGACCAAGACCCTTTGTCAAAATTGGGGAAATTCCTGTTAGTGTGATGATCGCTGAGCTCTTACTCCGATAGGATGTAATTGATTGGTGCTTACTGGAAATAAAGGAAATTTCACCAAAAACATGAAGCATAAAACTTTTGAAAACGAAAGACAAGAGTTTTGTCCAATTTCTTTTTGCCTCCTTATATCTTTTCTGGCCATTTTGCTAAAAAGTTTATGGGTTTTTCCGTGGACTTTCAAGGCAATTAGAAATTCATATCTCTACTGAGCTTCTGCTGTTCTGCACAATAACATGGTGAACTGTTGTGGTGAACTGGTTATAGGAGGATTTTCTGACTTATGAGTGTCCACCTTTAGCCGTCTCACCTCTAATTAGAAAATATGAACATTAAGCACTAAAAAATGGTAGTAGTTGGTTGATCTGCAGGTTCACCAGCTAGCCACTACTACATATCATTTCCAACATTATGGGTGATCAGCCAACTACATGCAGGTACTAATGAGAATAGAAAGTGAAGGAAGATGGTATCATCTCTAAGATGATCAGGTGATAAGTCAGTATTGCAATTCCTATTCTCATCTCATGTCTACTTTTCCTAAGAAGTGTGCAAAGGTACGTAGTTAAGAACCAAAAGATTATATTTATAGGTCCAATGAAGTGGCTTCTGCCTGCAGATTGGCCTCAATATAGCAAACACCCAAAATCTGCTGATCATATGGTTTCAGCTTAGGAGTAATTATTTAACTCTCTCCCTCACGACTACAGTGAAATAGTTTCATTTCTCTAATGCTTGATTTGCGTTGAAGAGGAAATATTCATTCTTCCACAGTGTAAGCAGAAGTTTTATACCATTACTCTCAGAAGAAAATTTTGAAGCATACCACTCAAAACGTAGTAAATGCACACAAATGGAACCATATCTGTAAATAGAAAGATTTAATTCGCGAAAATACGTTGTTGAGGCTTCAATCTTTTCCCACTTTAGAGAGTTTGTGACTTAAACAAACACGTTACTAATTCCAGTCTGTGTTTGTACTTCTGGCAGCTATTCAAGCTCTAGTTGTCCATTACAATGGTTCTTACGGAGTTAAGATACTCTTTGCTATGAACTTGACGTGTCTTATTGGTCTGGAGAATCCAATCAAGCAGCACAGAACTTGTGTTGCAGAGGAGCTGATGATTTGCAACTTGTTTGTCGTGCACACAGTAACGATATCGTCTAGTTACATGTCGAGGGTTCAGCGTCATTTCTTTTGGCAATGACAAACATCTTTGTTATCGATGGTGGGTTTACTGTCTGTTGTTAACTTATTGGTTGTGATTACAATCAAGGGCGCTTGCCAAAACCTATGTGAGGGCGGAGCTCGTACTCATAGCGCTTGATCTAGTTAGATCTCTCTATAGCAACAAGCTATAGCAAGCTAGTGGAATATACAAATAGCTATTCAAACTTGTGCATGAAACTTCTGAGCTGTGGCTCTATCAACATTTTGCAAATATTCTGCCGAACTTTGGTTGGGGGGAGTCTTCATTTACTATAGAGTTTGGAATCTGCTTAATTGAGTTTGTTCATGTCTTCAGATACCATTTTGGTACAAATGGCAGCTAAGGAAATCCATCTCAATGCTCAACCTTATAAATATGGCTTCTTTAAAATTTGAAGGCATGAACCATCAATAACTAGGATGTAGATTAACCCTTACTACATATTAACCCCATAACTACAACTGGTATTCAGGCAACTCGTGACAGTAATTCCGTTGCTATATGTTAATCAAGAATCAGACCAAAGTACATTGAGTTCACCCCAGTCACTTTCTGGCACTCCCAAAGCATCCCAGACAGCCCTAGAGGCATCCACGACATCGCTAGAGCACGGAGGCTGGTAACCGTGGTCACCATCGCAGCCCATAGTCGAGTCGCACTCATCCACGACCATGGCCCGAACGCTCTGTCCGTTGCCATAGATTGTAATATAGCGCATGTATCTACTGTTTTTGTTGAACCATCCTGTCGACAGTGCCACCGCCAGGTCACCATCAGAATGGTACTGGTTGTCGCATGCTGACGGCCCACCGCCGTCATTCCCCTCCTCAAAGCTATTGATTCTCAAAGTCGCCGGTGTTTGGGATGACACTGGGGGTGAACACAAGAAAATGGCGTAAGTCGCCCCTTGTGCACAGCAGTCGGAGTCATTCTCCGTAGGGCATTGCCCCGGCGGAGGATCAACGCCGGTAAGTGTGTCGAAGGGTAGGCAAGACTGAGATTCAACACTAGGAAAACTTGGTACAAGAAGTAGAAGAAACATAATCATACACAAAACTCTGAAGATATTTCATCTTCTTTCTGTTGTCTCTCTGTGTTTCAACAATTTGGGTGAACAGCAGCTATACATACAGTAGTTGCCTAGAGACAGTCCTGCAAAATGCAGGCCTTATAGCAAAGAACAAGAAGATCCAACAGCACTGCTGAAAAAGAAAATGTTCTCAGATAGGTCCCCTAGGCTCATAAACAAGCTATTTTTGGCAGACCTTACTGTTCAGCGACTAATGGACGGTTTGTGCTACAAGAACTGTACAAAATCAGTTATATAAGAAGATCATATCAGCATTCTTTTGGACTCTTTGAAGAATCGTAAGGTTTGTTTTCCATCAGGAGGAGGAGACTGAGATCCATATGGCAAGAGTCAACTCCCAATTTTTGGAGTAAAAGATTGACATGTACCATTATACTAGCTAATTGACCAGTGCAATGTACAGAGTGTTATCTAATTTCTCAAACACTGTCTAATATTTATTTCTATAGATATTTTACAACCGTTAATTTTCCTAACTTTCTAAAGATATTTTATAATTGTTAATTTTCCTAATTGTTTATAAATGTTATTGTTTGAACTGCACACAAGACATTTACTATATAGAAGATTGCCTTTAAATAGAACTTTTGAAAAATTAGTATTCTAAAAGTATACCTTAGTAACAAAGGTAGAATCCATGATTTAATATGATCAGTTTTTACTCACAAATAAGATGTAAACGTTACAATTAAAAGAAAACCGTCTTATAGACTTATGATGTCTTTTTATTAATGTTTCGCGACGACATATGGTAACAATCTCGTACTACTATTTAACTGAATTAAAACTGTTTAGTTTAATATTTGAAGCTTTGTAGATAATCGCTAGTATTAATGATATATCCGGAACCAATATGATTAAAAAAAAGCCAGTTATTTGTACCACCACTTCCCTTTTTTGTGAGTTTAATCTAGTAAAGAGTGTTATAACTTATTTACTGGTAGTGTATATGAACCTCAATCTTCCTATAAGTATAAATGTCAAATTCACTCACCTTCTTTCTTCATAAGAAACTCTCTATGTGTGTTATTTGTCCCGTGCATAAAAGAAAAGAAAATTAGCATTAAAAGTGTTTCAATCTATACATAACTTATTAAAGTTTTACTAACATGAGTAGGGGTGGCAAAGTGGGTGGGTGGGTTGGGTTTGGGTGTGAGTTAAACGGGTTTGGTTTAAATGGATGACTGACCCATTTCTATCCATTTATTAGTGGGTCAATTGGGTCATTTTTTAAATGGGTTGATTTCACCCATCAAACCAATAACGACCCATTTAATTGGTATAATACACTGAACTTACAAAATTTTCTCTCTCCCTGCTACTTCATCTTCTTTAACTAGTCAACTGCCGTCGGCCACCCACCGCCGCCCTTGCCATTCCCCAGTCACCGCCATGCACAGCTAAAATCACAAGCACAACCACCAAACGCCATCGCCGCCACACCCACCACCACTGTCGTCGCACAAAGCTACCACTTCACCAAAAATCACCACCGCCATGCCACAATTACCACCACACAGCCACCACAACCCGCCAGATTACAACCACCAAAATAGTAGATCCATCAAGAAAAAGAGCAGATCTGAGCCGACAGAGGAATGGGTTGGGACAGCAGTGACGACAGAAGGCTGGACGGGCAAATTTGAGCACCAAACGCAGCAATGGGCATATCTGAGCACCACCATGACGGACGACAGCGATTGAGACGGTGGTGTACCCAAATCGCAGTTACCCACGCCGCTGTAGCGCTGCCATCTTCTCATCTCCCTCTCTGCGGGTTACTGACTCTGCCGCCGCCGCCTCCTTCTTCTCTTCCTCTACACCGTACCTTCGGCGGTCAGCCCCCACAGCCACGGCTCTACCTCACCACCACCTAACCGGCCACCCACCACTGTCACACCAGCTAACAAATGACAAAAGCACCAAACCCGTCCACCTCCACCTTCAGCGATTTTCTCCTGTTACTGATTCAAAATTTTCAGATCCCATTATGAAGTTCACGAAATAGGTTTTTCAATTTCCATCTTGAATGGATTTGGTTTTCCGAAGTACAGTGAGGAGACGGCGGCGACATCGTGACAAGACGGTAGTAACGGGCAGATCTGAGCACCATCGTGACGGGACGACAGCGATGAGCAGATCTGAGCACCACCATGACGGACGACAACGATTGAGACTGTGAAGATGACGGCGATGTCAACAGCGATTAGAGGAGGTGACAACGTGGCGGTGGCGCCGGCAGCGGCTTGGCCTCGTGTCTGGCCGTGATGTGTAAAAATTGGCTGTTGTGTGTAAAAATTTTAGGTTTTAAAATTTTGGAGTGTCAAGACTAATGGGTTGATGGGCACCCAATTAAAACCACTTAAACCGGTGGGTTATTGGGTTCAATATTTACTAACCCATTTAGACTCATTTATTTAATGGGTGGGTTTGAGTGAATTTTAAGTGGACGGATTTGGGTGGGTAAATGGGTTTGGGTTATCATTGCCACCCCTAAACATGACTTAATGAAAATACCATTGGAATATTAGATCAGTGTAGCCAGGCGCTAAAAAGTGGTTAACCACAAAAATATCGTCTTGTCTAATTAACGAAACTTTAAGGAATCAAAATGTGGAACCAAAATCAAAATCGAAAGATAAAAGTCATTTTAGGGAAAAAAAAATTTTACTGCTTCTAGTTCTGGATCTAGTTTATGTACCTTCAAGTTGCTGGTAAAACTAACCTAAAATCATTATGTTTTTATTTAAGTTCATCGTTTGTCAACATAAGATTCTCAGCGTAACCCATCCACGAATACTACACTAACACTACCTCCAAATACCTTAATTAGTACTATCATTACCATTACAAATGCAGTTACCTTCACCATAGTCATAACTTTTGCTCGTTAGTGCACTTTTATGTTTTTATCGTCAGCTTTTTTAGATTCATCACTTGTTCAATCCAGATTTAGATAATAACTTATCAATCACTACTGTAATGTATATTAATATTACCTCGAAACACCTTAGTGCTACTCCTACAACAACTCTAACAACAACCGTCACTCTTGCACTACCACCATTTAGTTATGACTATCACCGCCACAAGTATCAGCATACTACACGCCAACACCTCTACAACTACATGTTGTCACTACATAATTCAAATCTCACTATCAACCCTCCAATTCTACCACAACAATTATCACTATTATAATTAGCATGTCTGATCACTTGCATAATTACATATATTACCACCCTTACACTTTCATATCTAGCACCGATATTTCAGTTATACCATTACCATCCTGGGGCCACCGAGACTTCTCCTTTTTTGTAGTTGTTTATGAAGGGTAAATGATTCTTATAACTAATGTATATTTTCGTTTATTTTTTTCTACAAACTTATTCTCAGCTTGTCACAAATTATTTTTCAATCGATTTTAATTTTTCTTGGAGATCCAATGTAATTGGTTCTGAATAATTTGTTCATATTGTGCGTAACATGTTAGATTTTAAGAAGATTGGTGCAAAAGACGAAAGTTACAATAAAGCTTATGGAGAAATAATATTTCTTTAAAAAGGAAAAAAAATCAAAACAAACAGGATGATGTTTTGCATAACTAAAAGATTGAGGTAAAAATGAAAATATACGCTATGAAAAGCTTACCTTTTAATTTGAAAAGATTAATCATTAATTTCATACATGATTCTCATTGTTTATATTTGCGAGATTTTATTTTATTTGTTTTAAGTGTTTTTAAGAAGTTAATAGTCCAAAATAAAGCCTTTTTGGATTATGTAAAGCTTTAAGAGAAGTAGACTACAAAAGTCGGGCCAATGATCATACTAAAGAATTAGTAAGTAGGGAATGATTTTCATATTTTACATTTTATATTGTTATTTAAAAATATTTTTGAGATTTTAATAATCAAAATTAAGGCCTAATGTATAAGTCTATTGATTAGGTAGAATTTTAGAAGGTGTATAATTAGTTTCTTAGTTTTATAAAGTTTAAAAATATTGCATAAATTATACCTATGAATTTTCTAATAATAAATTAAACTAAAAAGTTAAATAGAGTAGAAAAAGAAAAGAATACCAAAACAAATAGGATTCTTGAATCTTGGACTCTAAATAAAGAGACCAACTAAGGGACTATTTGATAAAACTAAAATTTAAGTGCTGAAAAAGTTAAGTCCTGATTTCGTAAAACTGAAAACTTTAAGCAACTGAATTTTTACTAAAAAATAAGTTAACATGTTTGGTAAACCAAAAGCAGATGTCTGAAATTGTGTTGGTGGGGCTAAAATTGTGGTGGTGGCGGCAGTGACGATGGAGTAATAGTGGTGGTGGTGGTGGTGGCGGCGGCAAAAAGGTGTCAATGGTGGTGGTAATGGTGCTTGAAGAAGTAGTATTGATAATTGTGATGATAGCGATAGGTGGCGAAATGACCGCCATGGCAATGGTTGTAGTGTGACGGATCTTTAGATAATTTTGGTGAGTATGGATATGGTGACAACAGCGATGGTATGGTGGAGGTGGCGGTGTCCTCGTGGTGATGTTGTTGGTGGTGGTGATAGTGATTAGGTCATGGTAGTTGTGATGGTGGTAGCAAAAAAAATAATGGTTGTGGTGGTTGTTGTATTGTGGTGGAGACGGTTACCAGCAAATTGGCAGCATTGTGGTGGTAATAATTTTTTTCATGTTAAAATAATTTTTAACCATCTCTCTTAGAATTAAGTGATCAGCATTAAGTAAGACCACCATGACTTAAAATTTTAGTCTATTTTTGGTAAGAATTAATTTTTTAAGTGATACAAGGTTTAGCGTTATCAAACGCACTTAATTGAAAATCATTGAAAACTTTAAGTTTTAAGTGCTTAATTGCGTTATCAAACACACTCTAAGCTAGGGGACTATCATATGCAAAGTTGAAGCGGGTAGAGTTTTAGAGGGCGTATAATTAGTTTCTTAATTTTATTAAGTTTAAAAATATTGCATAAATTATACCTATGAATTTTTAAAAATAAATTATAGTAAAGAGTTAAATAGAAAAATCGGGCCAGTGATCGTACTAAAGAATTAGTAAGTAGGGTATGATTTTCGTATTTTACATTTTTGAGATTTTATATTGTTATTTTAAAGTACTTTTGAGGTTTTAATAATTAAAATTAAGGCCTAATGTATAAGTATATTGAAGCTTACGTGTTAGAAGGAGAAGACTCTTAAAAAGTCCTACTTGTCGCAAAGATAGAGTTCAAAAAATTCTACATGTCGCAATTTTAAACAAAGGTTTCAGCTTTTTATATAGATATAGATATGTAGGCCAATATGCTATGGGTTTGAGCTGTTTCTAGAAATATTTTTTGGGTGAGGTTATTCATCTTTAACGACGAATAAAATGTGAACGGGTATGTAAATAGCCTAAAAATGGTGTGTCAATAACCACACCTTCTCTCTCTCTCTCTCTCTCTCTCTCTCTCTATATATATATATATATATATATATATATATATATATATATATATTGGCTAAACATCTTGTACGCTGTTAACCGGTGCATTAACGATCAGAAACATCACATTTAAGTTAAAAGAGACAAGCAAAAGAAGTAAAGCTTGCCTCTAATGTAATTGAAAATTAGAAAACATATGAGATTGCAATAAAATGCCTGAATCTTGCTTACAAGTTTGCAACAAAATTCATCCAAATGCCTGCAACAAATTTTATGAACATAGTTATAAGTTTGGCAAAGACAAAAAGTACTATCTCCATCGTAAAAAAAACTTTTGCGTCAAAATGATTTTGCAAATTGCTAGATTAGAACTTGAATACCCAAACATAGAATTATATTCAACGAATAATAGTAAATTATAGTTTGGGATGGATCAAATGATTTTGATGTCTGAAAAACGATAGCTAGGTGCATTTATATAGATAGCTAGGTTTGTTCAAACTTAGGCTATGTTTAACAAAACTCTTTTTTTTTTATTTTCAGTTTTTAAAGAGTAGCTTTATTTTATTTTATTTTTTTACAAAAACAAGTGGGTGTTTGATAACCCTTTTTTTGAGTTTTTTTAGGTGTTTGGTAACCCTTTTTATTTTGTGGTTTGCGGTGGCAGTAGTGGGGTGTAGCGGTGGTTGACGGTGGTGGTGGCCGGCGGTGGTCGCCGGCAGGCGATTGTCGCGGCAATCGCGGGCAGTGGTGGCCGGAGGTGGCTGCCGTCCGGTGGTGGCTGTCGGCGGCCCGAGGTGGCTGCCGGCGGTGGGCGATGGCTGCCGGCCGGCGGTGGTGGCCAAAGGTGGCTACCGCCGGTGGTGGTTGACGGAGGCCAGAGGTGGCTGTCGAGCGGCGGTGGGTGGTGGCCGGAGGTGGCCTCCTGCCAGCAGTGGTGGCCACCACCCACCGCCGCCCGATGGTGGCTGCCGACGACGGGAGGTGGCTGTCGGTGGCTGCCGGCGGTGGGTGCGTTGTGGTGGAGGTCTCAAAAGAAAAATTAAGTGTCTACAATTTAAAAAGTAGTTTTTTAAATTGAAAAAAAAATGGTTACCAAAATCTCATTTTTTTCAATTTTTAAAACTGATAAAAAAAAGAGCAAAAATAAGGAGTGTCAAATGGAGCCTTTAGTTATTGAATTTCGAACATATGTCCAAGCTTAGCTTGTTTAGCGCACGAGTTAAATGCTAAACGATGCAAGCTTGAGGCCAAGCTTTACGAGCCTATCGAGGCAAAAAGCTGGATTTGTGATAAATAAACGGACTAAATGTTAAGGCAGAAGGTTGCAAAAGAAATATGAGCCAAACCATAAAAGACCACAAGTAGGGAGGAGCTGGTATTCATAGCACTTTGGTATAGCTAGCTTCATATTTACATGTCAACAAGCTTCTAAGGTGGAACGAATACAGCTATTTGCTAAGACACTTTGCATGTATTTCATGTAATGCACGTGTTTACGCCAACTTTTATAGAAAATCTTCATTGCAAGTATCCATCGTTACCAAAAAATAACTTTGTTTCTTCTAATTTAGCTATTCATATGCCCTCAGAGAGAAGCCATAGGTAGGAAGAGGATTCGGACGGATGTTTTATTGTTTCTAGTATTCAATCAACAGTTCGCAGTTCAAATGGTGTTCCATCTAATTCAGACGGTGTTCCATTTCACTCTACAGTTGTAAAAATGACAGCTGAAACAGATTTATGCAACTCATGAGACCAACAACCAATTCAGTCTGCAGGCATGGTGAACATTAAGCATCAGACCAAATTACACTGAGATCACCCCAGTTCCTCTCTGGCACTCCTAAAGCCCTCCAGACAGCGCTAGAGGCATCAACGACATTGTTGGAACACGGCGGCTGGTATCCATGGTTGCCATCGCATCCTGAAGTAGAGTCGCACTCATCAACCACAATGGCCCTAACGCTCTGTCCGTTCCCATAAATAGTAATGTACTTCATGCATCTGCTTCGATTGTCGAACCATCCAGTTGACAGTGCCACGACCGGGGCATCATCCGGGTGGTACTGGTTGTCGCATTCAGATGGCCCGCCGCCATCGTTTCCCTTCCTGAAGCTGTTGAGTCGCAGAGTTGCCGGTGTGAACGGCCACACTTGGGGCGAACACCCGTAGGTGGTGTAGAGTTTCCCTTGTACACAGCAGTCGGAGTCATTCTCAGAGGGACATTGCCCTGGAGGAGGTTTTGTGCCCGTAAACGTGCCGCTAGGCACGCACTGAGCCTTCGCGCTAAGAAAATTCGGTAGAACAAGCAGAAAGCAGATGATGATCGGCAAACTGAAAAGATTTTCCATGTTCTTGAATTGCTCGATCTCTCTCAGTTGTATGCCAACTATTTCAGCGTGGAGAAACCTTGAACAAGTTGTGACATTTTATAGGGACATGCAGGAGTTAGACAGCTACACCTATAGAAGTCCAATTCATGTGCTGCAGGCTTTGGTTATAAACAATGAAATCCAACAACAGGACTCATAAGAAAATGTTCTCAGATGAAGTCTCCTACCTTGTGAACAAGCCAGTTCTGGTTGACGTTGAACGATTTGTGCTAAAACTGCAGACAATCATTTAAAGTAGGGAGGATGGAAGAAGCATTTTTTTGGACTTTTTGAAGAATCAAATGGTCTCTTTCCATCATTGGGAGGAGACTGAGATGCCAAAGGACATGGGTCAGCTCCCTTTTTTGGAAGTAAAAGATTGGCCTCTATCATTCTTTTGGACTACTTCTTGGTCACTTTTGCATTTTTTTTTGAAGTCATCAGGTGCATTAGCGATAAAATAAACAACGGAAATGTTAAAGAGAACGCCCATCTTACTGAATTTGGAAAATCAAATCCAGCCAAAATTCGCTACAAATCAAGACTTTCATAAGTTTAGCAAACATCAATATTACTACCTACATTCCGAAAATTGCCCCCACTGACTTTCTTGCGAACCTGTAGAGTTTGATACTTGAGCATAAATTGGACTCGAAGCACAAATAAACTTCTCATGAAATCATTCAACAAAATCACATTAGTTTCGAAGCAAAGATTAAGGTTAATTGCCAGGTACTTCTAAATTCCTATCGAAAAATGTCAAAACGATCGAAATAATATTTGTGAAATAGAGGGAGTATCTTATATTTTCGTCCTAACAAGGGAGAAATTATTCTCAAAGCCGATAGGAGGGCCTAACTAGTATGAAATCCAAGTCAAACTATTTTCAGCCCATTCAAAAGCCCACATGGTTATGAACTGTGATTCGTGCTGGGCCTGGTCAAAAGAAGCCTAGTTCAGAGAAGTGGGACCAGCTGACCCCAGTTTTTATCATTGGATGCTTTGACTAAAAAATATTAAAGTACTTGGTGAATGCTCAAGCTCAACTAATGGTAGGTTGGGCTCACAGATTCAGGGAGTGGGTTCGTCTGTGCCACCCAATTAAACCTAAAAACTGGGAACTGAGCCATGTATTTATGGGCCCAATAGGGGGTCCACCCTCCTAAACAGCCTTATGAACGTGATATGTCCCCTTATCCCCAAATCCATATTCGAGGCATATACCAATTCCTAACTATCCTCGAATTAACTTCTTCATGTTCATTTGTTTATTTTTTTTCTTATTTAGCAAAAGTTCGGGTAGTATTCTCGTCACATCAGCACAATGAAATATAAGGTCCTCGCATGAATTCAAAGGGTTAACGAAGGCGACCGATGCGTAGCTCAGACCTAAATTAAAGCCCTCGGATGGAAAAACAGAAAACGAAGAAACAAGTCATCTTAATCATAGCTTCGGCCTCAGCGTTGAAATAGCAGCCCAACTATAAAAGACCCGCAAACGGCGAGCTCAGCTTAAAGTACATAGAGTTCATCGACCTTGAGGAGGTCGGGGTCAAGCCCCCGTGGGGCTCGTCGACCCATACCGACTCGGCAGATTATATTTCGATCACATCGACTCAATTTCCTTCGTCGCAAGTATCCAACCCCCTTAGAGATTAGAATATATAGCCTTTTTACGTAACAAGAAAATGCTATTTCCATCTCCTTCATATATTTTTTCACCCTCATTCATTCGGTCGTATATCAATTTCAAGTGTTAGCTTTTAACGATAAAGAAGAATGTCAAATAGCATATTAAGGAGTGGAAATAGTTGCATCTAATAACTAAAGTTGGTTGCCCAGGCCTCACCATGTCCACGAAATTGCTATGTGCCAGTGCGTTGTTTGCCACACAAATAACAAAACCCTCAAGAACTGGCCCCAGTGCATTTATGGCCCCACTTGGGGAGTGCAGCTGGCCCACCCTTACCAAAAGTGAAATGTCGGCTTATGCTATCCTATGACCTTTGGCGGAGTACCATGTCAAAGAAAATGATATTCTACGCCACCTCAAAAGTAACCATTTAAAATAATAAAATTACAGGCTGTCTTGTATCCTTCAACTTAACTTTAAAAACGTGATTTAACTGCCTCAATATTTACTGTTGTAAGCTTCCCGAAAAGATAATATATACGGAGTACGTTGAAATTTTGGAGTTTTTTTTTTAATAATTCTTTTTTATTACTTAATTATCTATCTATCCTATTTTTAACCTTAATTATCTATCTAACCCATTTTTGAAAATCTCAATTTCAAAGAGAGATTTCAAACTAAGAAAACGTCATTCCAAACCACGTTTTCAAGTAAAAGTTACTATGTTTAATGAAAATCTCACTTTCAAAGAGAGATTTTAAGTCAAGTTTTTCAAGCAAACGTTAATATGAAAATCTTACTTTTAAAGAGAGATTTCAAACTAAGAAAACGTGATTATAAACCACATTTTCAAGCAAACGTTATTATGTTTAATGAAAATCTCACTTTCAAAGAGAGATTTCAAGCTGAGAAAACGTGATTCCAAACCACGTTTTGGAATCACGTTTTCAAGCAAACGTTACTACGATTAACGTTTGCTTGAAAACGTGGTTTGAAATCACGTTTTCTCAACTTGAAATCTCTCTTTGAAAGTGAGATTTTCAAAAATGAGTTAGATAGGTAAATAAGGTTGAAAATGGGATAGATGGATAATTAAGTAATAAAAATGAATTATTTAAGGAAAAAACTCGAAATTTTGTTCGTATATAATATTTTTTGGTATATCATACTTCCTCCGTCCTTAAAAAATTGATCATATTTTTTTTTGGGTAGTCCCACAAAAAGCGATCACTTTTAAATTAGGAAAGATTATGTAAGTATTTTTACATATTTATCATTTTTATGTTTTTTTATTCTATTTCTCTCACCACATTTAATTCTCTACCAACTCATTTTCTCTCTCATGACCCATCACTTTACACTTTTTTATTTTCTTTCTCTATCCACATTTAACACTCTCCCAACCAATTTTCTCTCTCATGGTTAACTCTCTTCTCCCTCTTTCTAAAGGGTAAAATGAAAAAGACACACGATATATAACATAAATCTTTAATACACGTGCAACATAAAATGGAAACTCTTTAAGGGACGGTTAGAGTATTTAAGACATACCGATAGTTCAATTATAGTGTCTCTGCCATAAGGTAAACTCGAGATAAAGATTTTTTTGTTGTGTAGCATTTTTGTCGTAATAAATTTAATAATAAAAATATTGTCACTGAAAATTATATAATTGTGCCTCCTGAAAAGCATGTGAGAATGTCTAAAAGCTTCTAATAGCAAGGGTAGAGGAAAGAGATTATTGGACGAGAACGTGTAGAGGGTCAAATCAGTTTTGGGGAATTTTCAAACTTGAATTAAAGGGGTCAATCAGTTGAAGCGTTTGAAAGTTTGACCTAATTCTTAATGTCATTAGTCAAACATGATTAGTTCTTTAATTAAGCAAGTCTAAACTAACACCCTTTTAGACCATAGGGCAGCTTTACTAGTGACTTTATTGTTGACAATTTCCCAAGGTCAAATAGATGCAACTTCCTATATACCAAAACTCTATCAACCGGAAAGTCTCATTACTATATTCACCATCATCAGAGTACATTTTAATGGAACTTTGATAAGGTTAATTACATTTGATCAACATGAGATTTCGATAAGGTTAATTACATTTTGATGAGGGCGATGGCGCCGCAGCAGAGGAACCAAGAGAGGGCGATCAGGCCGGTTAGCAAAATAATAGAAGGCATTATTGTACAACCCACCTCCCCTCAAACTTACCCGACACACTCGCACACCGTGAACGCACTATGATCCCTTATATCACCCTTGCACAGACGCGCACGAGCGCATGCACACGCGCACAAGATGTCCCAGCCACCGGCCCTCCCCCACCCTTTACAGGTCAATGCTCTAATAGCTTAAACTTTTGGAGCCGATGATAAGCTAACAATTTAGATAAGTCCCTAACATCGTCTTTCTGATTAGCCACGTCTAACTTTGCAAAATGACAGTCATATTAGTCACATTTTATCAAGAAACTTTAGCAACTTTTTTAAACATCTTTTGTCCCTAAAATTTCATAAACACTTATTTCTCGAGCACAGCGAATACGACACTTGTTGTAGCGTAAACGCATCTCTTATAATTAGTCACACAAAAAATCATCGCTATAAGGTAACAAAAACTTTCGATGGCATAAAATTATTGTTAAAACTGTTGCAACACCTCTGAAGTAGAGTACAACGAAGAATATGATCATATCGTATGGTAATAATAACAACCGCACCACCAAATTCACGGGAAGATCTGTTCATAGGCCATGAAAATCTTGCTCCAAACTCCAAAAGTAATCACCAAGATAGTGAACCTTAAACATTATTAATAGACAAATCCCAATTTAAAGATTCCATTACCACACAAGGACATGTCATTATCAAGTGATCCACTTTGCGTGTGGCTAAGCATTGTTTGGTCCAACCATTTAACAACTTTGTTAAGATAACAGGCAAAGAGCTTCTTTCTTGTATGAAACTGAGCGCTTCAATCTTCCTTCTAATCAATATCGCATATCTTGAAAGACCATCTCCCGTCAGCATTTGAATTAAGAAAGGTAAAGATAAAAACTCAAATCTATGGGTCGAAAATAAATAGATCCGCTTTATAGAATTGACGGAAAAAGGGGTATTGATTATCGAACCTGGAATTTGACTAGCTACCTAAGGCTCAAGACATAATGATTCAAAGTTTTGTTTTTTTGGGGTCTTGCTAAGATTTCTTCATAAAAATCTTTAGGGCTAATTACACCAATATTTCTGAGGTTAAGAGGTGATTACAGTCAAAGACACTAAGTTTTAAAATGTAACATTCCGTCACAAAAAATGTTTCAAACGTATGATCCGTGTCCATCAGTCAGGGTTCCGTAAAAAAAATATACTTTTTTATGATGTCAGCAATACGTATTTTTAAAATGTCAAAACTACCCTTGTACTGTATATACTGAGTAATTTTTAAAGTTTTTAATATATTGAGTAATTTTTATTGTATATATTAAGTAATTTTCATATACTTAGTAGTTTTTTATTATACTGTATATACGTAATTTTCATTATCTTCCCCTAGTTAACTCGTCGGCAGCCCCCTTCCCTTGTCCCACGCCGGCAGTCCCTTCCCTCTTACACGCCATGGCAACCCCACTACCGGCCGCACAAGCGGTCGCCGACGACTAACTCCAGTCCCCGCACCTTCACCGAAATGCCCCTTCATCGTGCCTCTGCGAGTATCGCGCCGAAGCCACCGTGCCGCTACCACTGCAATCGTTCGATCGATGTTGCCGACAGATCTGTCAGTTGCCAGCAACTCCGGTCAACAACCCCATCACCGGCAATCAACTCCGGCGCTCTTTCACCGAGCGCCATCACCAACGCCTCCGCAACCATCTCGTCGCTGCACCACCGCCCGGGATTTATCACCGGGGCCATCTCGAGGGAAGGCGACACCAGCGACGGAGAAGGGGAAGGGGGTGGGGGCGACGGGGAAGGGGGTGGGGGCGACGGGGAAGGGGAAGGGCGCGGCGACAGGGAGGCACATGCGATGGGGTGCTGCCGACGGTGTTTTAGACAGAAATGGCCAAATGAGGTTGGGGTTGAGGGGAAGAGTAATAATGACATTAAAAATAAGATGAAGAGTAATGACATTAATGGAAGAAGATGAAATAATGGCACTGAAAAATAAATAAGGTTTCAAATTAGGGGCAAAAGTCTTTTCATTAAAACCGTTAGGGTTTTAAGATTCCGTTTGGTCAAGGGACATAAGTGTAATTTGTCCAAATTATTATCCTTACCTGTAATTATTCCTAACCTTAGGGACATAAATGTAATTAGTTCAAATCTTTACCATCTACGTGGTACTAATCAAACATGGACAAACCACTTGAATTTTGTGAATATAAGTACACATCTAGTCAGAGTTGGGCATAGCTTACGAGATTATGGCAACTGTGTTGTGCTACTGTTCAAGGCTATTGCCATTGTACAGTTGTCCTTTTGGTTTAATATGAACAACACGGCTCTGTTCATCTAATCTGAGCTAGTACAAATTCTACCCAAAAGTGGCACTTTTGTTTATTCTTGATACATTAGTATTTCATTTATACAGACTTGTATTGATCTTTATAATCTCGAAAAGATTATTAATGAGAATTGCAGATCCAATTTGGTCAAAGTGGGGAACAAATAGCGGTGGTTTAGTGAAAGTTATGGGTTGGGTTTGGTGAATGTGTTCTTCAATGGGGGTAATGTGAGAGAAAATCGTTTCTTCGCCCTAATTGTAGATAAGTGATGCTTTTGTTCCCGATGGCATGATACTATAATTGAGTACAATCAGGAATTTGGACGGAAAAAAGTATTAATACTTACTAATTGTCCTAAATAAAACTTTAGATCCCAAACTAGTATCTATTTATGTTAAGCATGATAATATTATTAAGATTATTCACAAATCGTCTAAGCTTTTGATCAGATGAATATTCAAACTGAGGTTTGGCAAGGTCTTGGTTCGATTTTTCTCGCTTACACCTATGATCCCCCCCCCCCCCCTTCCCTCCCTCTCCAATAGTACAATTGACACTTTTTTTTATTTATACACTTATTAATGGTGGACATTCATTTTATATTCATTGATTTGGTTGGTTGGTTGGTGGGTGGGTGGGTGGGTGGGGCGGGGGATTAGTCCTAAGCTTGATAACGCAATTTTTTTCTAATAGCTTAAGCTTGATGGCAAGTGCTAATTAATATTGTTGGGCTCATTTTCTAATAGATTATATTTTTAAAACAAATGGTTACTTAACAATTTAAAACGAGTCCTAAGCATCATCTTTCAAATTAGGTACATCTAATTATGCAAAAATGACATTAGGATTGGTCACATCTTATCAAGAATTTGATTGACCTTTTTAAACATCTTTTGTTCCAAAAAAAAATTCATGAGCAATTACTGATCGAACACAACGAATATTACATAGATGCTGTAGCATAAAAAAGTCGCTTATATCCAGTCACTTAATAAAGTATCGTTACAAAGAGACAAAATAACATTTGGTGACGGAAAAGTATCGTCAAAACTCTCACAACATAATAGAATATCTAATCTGTAAGGCAATAATAACAACCGCACCACCAAATTCACACTAAAATATGTTCTTAGTGCACGGAAATCTTGCCCCAAACTCAAAAGTAATCACCAAGTTAGCGAACCTTAAACATCATTGATAAATAATAATAAACCCCATTTCAAAGATTCCTCAACTATACAAGGACATGTCATTATCAAGCGACCCCTTTTACGTGTGTGGCTAACCATTGTTTGGTCCAACCCTTTAATAACTTTGTTTAGATGCCGCTAATCAAACCAAGATTGTATTTTGTGAATATAATACACAGAGTCGGAGACTCCGAGTAGGGCATAGCTTACGTGATACTGGCAACTGTGCTACTGTTCATGGCGACTGGCATTGTTGTACAGTTGTCCTTTTGGTTTCATATTAACAACAAGACTCTGTTCATCCGGTCTGAGCTACGACAAATTCTACCCAAAAGCGGCACTTTTTGGTTTATTCTTGATAATATTAGTATTATTTTATAAGTTCGTTGATGACGAGAATTTTCTGGCTGTACATTGCTCCTGATGTATTGACGAATATACTAAAGATTGCGATTAAGAGAAATTTGTCGTTATTTTAAAGATTTGTAGGGATAATCTTTTGTCAGTGTAAATTTTATAGCGATTTTTTTTTATTACAGTAAGGTGCTGTATAGCGGAGAATCGTAATCCGTTCACAAATGTTAGACTGACTAATTTTTACTAACGAAAAGTGTCATATTTGTTGTTGTTCTGTTTTCTTTGCAAGAGTGAAAGGAGTTTCAAACAAAAGAAGGAAAGGAGTTTGAAACGGGCGACAGCGGTTAGAGAATACCGTGAACTTTTGATCTTGCTATTTTATTTGGTTAGGCGATAATAGATATAAAAGCGCATTGTGGAAAAGAATTTTTATGTTATAAGCCATTTTTAGTTTCCCAGAAATACTGTTAGTTGTACTTGAGAGGATTTGAAACAATCCATGTAAGCTTGAAACAAGCATTTTTATAGCAATCCATGTAAGCTTGAAACAAGCATTTTTATAGTAAATTATGCAAGTTTGAGTTCAAATTTCAAACAAAAACAAAGAGTACGAGCTTTATAAATACTATTCTCATCTTTATGAGGAAGAAAGAAAAAGAGTATGAGCTCTGTAATGTTATTGTGGTCGATTTGATAAGAGAATAGGCGGAATAAGATAAAATGAAAAGGATAGACAAGCTTGCTTCATTAGGCAGGAATGATAATTCGTGGCAAGAGAAGGAGCAGAGATGATTTTTCCTTTGCTGCCTCAATTGGAAATAATGAACATTACTTCTAGGTTGATTAATATTGACGATATACCCCGAACTCATGCAAAACATTACTACCTAATTAACAAAAAATAATAAGCTTACGATGCACTAAGATAACGAGTACAATAAATCGTAAGTAACCTACCGAAAAACGATACTCTCCGCATTAGAAAAGCTCTCTTCCCTCTGTCAAATCTACACTATACTGCTGGCTTTCCAGACACGTGGTGGGTTTGTGCGTGGTATGTTTTTTTTTGGTCAAACGGAAATTTCATAAACTAAATCAGAAAAGTACAACCTAAAGGCACAAATGAACGTCTGGCCCTTGAAATAGAGTACCAAAAGTACAACAAAAGAACACAAGTAAATACTTGACTCTGGAATTTAAAGTGGCCAACATGGCCTAGCAAGAACACAGAAAAGATAAGTGTTACCACTATTGGATTTACAAAATCCAGATAGAATGGTAACGGGTGGACGAGATGCAGCGAGGCATCGATTTCGAGGGCCGCACAAAATGGCAGTTTACATTATTGCAGCAATTATGGCCGGATCTTGAGGTGAAGCGTCTTCTCAAGGCTGGATCTGAAAGATCCGTAGCTCGAAGAGCGTCGGCTTCATCCATCTCAACTAGATCCTTTATCTTCAAGCCACAAACTCACTGAATCGAACCCGCCTCGTAGATTTCAACCCGAACCACCTTGATTGGAGGTCCGGATCTAGAATAACTTTTCAGATCTGAGGTTCGTAGGGTGGAAGGAGGAGATTTATGACTGAAGATCTTCCGATCAGAGGGTGGGGGTGGAGATCGGGGCATGGATGATGGTGTTGTCGAATGGCGGTAGATGTGTGATGCCGAGGAAGGGGAAGCGAAAGACACGAAAAGAAACAATAGAAGGAGGGCCTCCCCTTCCATCCTCACAGCCATGGAAGCTGAAGGAGGAAGGGGCGGCGGCTGGAGAGAAGAAGAGAAAAGGACTTTAGGGTTTTTTTGGGAGAAGGAGACTTTCGTGTGGCAAGATCTTTGGTTTGTGCGTGGTGTGTTAGATCTAGGGTTTAGTTGCTTATCAATGCAATGATATGATTGGTAGCGTATTTAAATATTTTTATGATACTCTATCTTGTATTACCTGCTTATCAATGCAATGATCCGTATAGTATTTTGTACAAAGCCAAAAGCACTGCCCATTATTTCCAACTACATTTTTGTCTTGTAAACATGATTTCAAGAGCAAACGTTAGTGCTCAAATGATGCTTGAAGTCTTTCAAACCAATATGTTCTCGTTAATGTACTAGAGTTTACAACGCATGACGAATAACGAATACTCCGTATAATTTACACGACATCTGTAGTTTTTTGTAACAAAAAAGAAGCGTCGTTTAATATTTCCACAAACACAACCATTATTGTCACAAACTTAAAAAATAACGACAAATTACTCATAACAAGAGTAAAACATCACTAAAACTTAGTGGCGGAACTATTGAAGGGCCGGGGGGACCATGGCACCCCCCACCCCACCCCAACCCAACCCAACCCAACCCAACCCCCCAAAGTATTAAAACTAAAAATAATTGTTTTTACCAACATAATAATTGTTTAAAGTAGTTTAAAATTATAAATTCCTAGTATATATTTTGAGATTTGAACACTTTCAATTTATTTTGTCTTTGAAGGTTAAAATTTTGTTATTAACAAGTGCCACTAAAAGCCATTTGAAGTTTGAGAATTTAAGTTTCGAGTAAATTTCCTTTATGTTATTGTTTTAATTATAATTCACAGGAAAATTATGTTAGTCTATTTGTCTTGTGTAGACTCAAAGTTTTACTAATACTTTTTTCGCTACTCAATTTCAAATATGTATTTTTTCATACAAGTGCAACTGAAATACTCACGAGTACTGTAGTATTCAATTAAATTATTTCTAAAGTATTATGGAAAGACTAAAACGTATAAATGCATCCAAATGATATAACATCCATATAAATGTGATGCTATTACTATAATGCACATAGACATATAATGTCTTTAGTTCATCGTATGCAATTGAAGAATATAAATATTTTAAATTTACTTAATATCGCTTCTTATACCAAAAATGGTCTATTAAACTAATTTTATAACATTAGTGGCTAAAATTTCTACATGCAACTTTTTGTCCCCCTCGATATAATATCCTGAATCCGCCCCTGCTAAAACTGTTACAAGGTTCAGTGGCTCACTACCTGATAACATCACTGAAACTGTTACAACGAGCGGCCGATAGATCTAATCCGTGTCGATCCATCGTTAGTGGTGACAAAAAAAGTTACTTAAAAAGGAGAAACTACTGGTACACAACCTGTGGACTTTGGTGCGGGAAGAATCAAAATTCAATACTGTGTGTGTAGTGTGTACTGTGTGTGCGTGTAGAACCTTTGTTACCCCGTGTGCATTCCGAGTAAATAATGCACTCTCGAAATCCCCGAACACTAATCTCTAGTCCAAAATCTTTTTGATTTCAAGCTGTGCAGGCAGTTGACTGGGACCCAGTTATGAGAAATCACCATCAGCCGGACGGACCAAAGCTTATACTCGTCCGACACCCGTTGTCAAACACGTGTCAGTCCCACAAGCCAAGTTGAGCTGATCATTCGACTTTACAATAAAAATAAATAAATATTTTTTGTCTTTATTATAAAGTGGACCTCGTAAACTTTATCTCTATAGGCTCCATTTCATGTTTGAGTTTTTTTTCCTTTTTTCTTGACTAACAAGAACCCTCCCTTTAATAAGTTTTCTTTCTTTTCTTGTTCTTTTATACTCCCTCTGTCCCTAAAAAATTGATCATATATTTTTTTTGACCGTCTCACAAAAAGTGATCACTTTCAAATTAGGAAAGATTCTGTAAGTATTTTCACATATTTATCTCTTTTATACTTTTTTATTTTATTTTTCATACAACATTTAATTCTCTACCAACTTCTTTTTTCTCTCGACCCACCACTTTACACTTTTTTTTATTATATTTCTTTCTCCATATTTAACACTCTACCAACCAATTTTCTCTCATGACTCACTCTCTTCCCCCTCTCTCTAAAGGGTAAAATGGGAAAGATACACAATATACAACATAAATCTTTAAAATACGTACAAAATAAAATGAATCACTCTTTAAGGGACGGATAGAGTATATGTTAATGGTTTAAATACCATTTTAAAAGATGCAAACTTACTCACCAATTCTTTGTCAATACATTCTTGAATTCATTCACCCAAGTCATTATAAGTTAAAAGCGTGCAGAAAATGATATTCCAACAACATCGAGGAGCTTTTGAATTTTTTAATAGGGTATTTGGTTCAACTTTCTAAAATTTTGTAATCTTAAAATGATATCCAAACAAATTACTTTCATTATTTAAAAATATAAGAGCAGAAGCAGAAAATAATAATCAAACATAGCATAAACGAAGGGACAATAACAACTAAGTTCTCAACTATACTGTAAATTGTTTAGTTCAAGACTATTACGTCCAGTAACACGGCTCTAATCAAACATTGTAGGATTACAAAGTAAGATTTGCCTTAGCTCAGTGAATTTGCGATTCTTTGAGAAAAATTAAAACTTTGCTCTTTTAGACTTCCATCATTTCAGCCTTGACAAAGCCACGAAGCCTCAGCTTAAGGAATTCAGATCTTTAGCTGCTTTTACATGCCATGCACGTATAGACGTCTTTCAGGATTGGGTGCACGACTTTTTGCTGCAACAGGATCTGTAATTCATGTGTTTTGTGCGCTTACTTGTATTTGTTTTTGGTTAAACTATTGTAATATAAACTTGGTGGAGTCTAGTGTGTGTAATGATCTTTACCTTTGTAATCACCTATGGGCGAAAACTCTTATGATTATCTATGCTATTCTGCCTTTTATAAATAAAAAAAAACTTTGTTCCTTCCCGCTACTATTCTTCCTCTTCTTTTTTCCTACTAATAATCGTATATTTATCTCCAACATATTTCATATGTATAGAACTTACGTCTTTCATTGTAACCTGTTGTCGTTTTTTACTCTTCGCAACGAACTAAAAAATTTTCACATGTTTTTTTTTAGAGAAGGTAATCACTGTGTCGACATGATTAGACGGGAACTTTTGCCTATTTCAACCAACCCCCGTGAAGAACTAAGACCGCTGCTTCTAGCCCACGTGCTTAACTTTCTTGTACCTTTCTTTCCAATTTAACCACAAAATTCTAAACCATAAAGTACTCTCTCACGGGCATCTTCACTGGTTACTTTCATAAATTCTCTTCCTCAATGAGGACAGCTTGAAACTCAAAAAGTTAAAAAAAAAAAAAAAAAGTGCAGTCAACAGCTGTACGACGTCGTCTCAAGCCCCCGCCGACGGTCCACTCGAAGGTCTCGAGAGCCAACGCTACCGTCACAGCCCGCGACCCTCATCTCCCAATCGGACCACAGGGCTCCCCCACCGTCCCCATGCTCTGCTGTCGACGTCCTTTTAGCATGAGATAACTGCAAAGTCACTCTAGCATTATCACAAAAATAAATAAATAAAGACACTACCAAAAAGAATGAAATCCACTCATTTTACTTCAAAAGGGAGGATATCTTCACTTTCCATCTTCCACTCAAATTATGTTATTCTACCCACTAGCATCTTCTGCTGTAATTACTGTTGTTATCGATTATGCCCGTAGGTAAGATAAACCGAAAAGTAACTTCGTAGATATAGGAGTAACGAAGTTACTTTCCATGTACCGATAAAGATAAATCGAAAGGTTTGAGATACGATAATTTATCATGTGATAAATGTAGCGGATAAATTGAAAAGCTTGAGAGGCGGTAGTTTATTTTGTGATGAATGTAATAGATAAATTGAAAATTTTGAGAGACGGGTAATTTATCATGTGATGGATATCAGCTGACTTCTTACAAAGATTTACATGCCTTGAGTTTAATATATCACTGAAAGTGTTTTATCTTAAAATTTTATTGATAACTTTTTTATATTGAAATAATATTTAACGGTATTTTTAATTTTATAAAGTCCGTCTAAAAAAGCCCACCAAATAAAAACCAAATCCGTTCATTTTTTCCAAAGGGGGGATATATTCACTTGCCATCTTCGCTCTCCTCTGTCTATAAATAAATAAATCCGCCATTGCCATCACTCCCCTTCAAGCTCTTTTTTCTTCTGTCCATATGAACAACAAGTGAGTTCACTAGTCACTACCATTAACCCATTTTCCAGCAATGGTTTCTCTACAGGAATCTCACTCCAGCCCCGGCAACTCGGGTCGGTTCCCGGTGACCCGACCCTACTACACGCTTCCGGCTTCCCATTCGAGCAAAATCCGTCACCCGCTGGGCCGGTCCATGCGCACGATCCGGTCCAGCATCTACGACTCCGACCGGAGCTGCTCGTTCACCGCTTCGCTGCCACCTGAAGCGTCGTCGGCGTACGTACCGGAGAACTTATCGGATTCCGTGGTGGACATCCGCCTCGGAGAGCTTGCTTCCAAGACGAGCAAATCGGCGAAGTCTTCGTCGACGGAGGCCGATTTCCTCGATCTCTCTCAGGCGTTCAGTGACTTTTCGGCGTACAGCTCCGATATTTCCGGCGAGCTACAGCGGCTGGCGAGCGTTCCGAATGTGTTGGAGAATGTTAATGACCCGAACCCGGTGCCCGAACCTGAACCGTGCTTAGGGTTTCTACAGAGGGATAGCTTTTCTACTGAGATAATCGAGAGTATTTCGCCGGAGGATCTGCTGCCGACGGTCAAGATCTGCATCGACGGGCTGCAGTCGCCGTCGTTGGCCATCAAGCGTTCGGCGGCGGCGAAGCTGAGGTTACTCGCTAAGAATCGGTCCGACAATCGCGCTTTGATCGGCGAGTCCGGCGCGATTCCGGCGTTGACTCCTCTACTCCGGTGCAGCGATCCGCTGACTCAAGAACATGCTGTCACAGCGTTGTTGAACCTTTCGCTACACGAGGTGAACAAGCCTCTCATCGCCAATGCCGGAGCCATAAAATCGCTGATATACGTTCTCAAAACCGGCACCGAAACGTCTAAACAAAACGCTGCTTGTGCATTGCTGAGCTTAGCGCTGATTGACGAAAACAAGGCTTCGATCGGGGCCTGTGGAGCGATACCGCCGTTGGTTGCTTTGATGATCAGTGGGTCGGTGAGAGGCAAGAAGGACGCCTTGACGACGCTTTACAAGCTTTGTTCGGCGAGAGTGAACAAGGAGAGGGCGGTGACCGCCGGTGCGGTGAGGCCGCTGGTGGCGATGGTGGCGGAGCGGGGGACCGGGCTGGCAGAGAAGGCGATGGTGGTGCTTAGCAGCCTGGCGGGGATCAGGGAAGGGAAGGAGGCGATCGTGGAAGAGGGCGGGATGGCTGCGTTCGTGGAGGCGATCGAGGACGGGACGGCCAAGGGGAAGGAGTTCGCGGTGCTGACGCTGCTGCAGCTGTGTGCTGACAGTGTGAGGAATAGAGGGCTGCTGGTTAGGGAAGGCGGGATTCCGCCGCTGGTGGCGCTTTCGCAGACCGGGACTGCAAGAGCCAAGCACAAGGTGAGGCTCATTTGGTTGTTACTAATGCACTTCTTGTGTGGTTCAAATGTTAAATTGAGTCTAGTTTGTCAGTTTGAATGTCCTTATTTCAGTTCTTGCTCACTTCTGTAGTTCAAGTTTTGGGCTGGTCGGTTCCATTAAACTCTTGGCCACTGCCGTAGAGTTAGATGTATCCAGTTTAAACTTTGCTATTGCCGAATAATCGACTGTTTTCGCGTTTTGAACTTGTGACCTTCGGCGGCTCACCGTGAAACCAACTACCCAAGAACTTTAGTTTCTGAGTCTAGGACCTCTAGATAGTTGTAGTCAAATGGATTTTTACTTTTATGATGCTATTTTAGTTTCTTTTTGGTCTTACCGATTGTGAACGTTGAACTTGTCAACGATTTAAGCTTAATTAACTTATTTTTGCTGATTTTGTACTGCACCCATTCTGAAATGTGATTTACTGAACAAATTATTGCCTTAATGATTCGAAAGAATGAAACTTTCGGAAGTGTAGCTATTTCCATAAATAACTATCATGGTAAGGATAGCTGTCAATGATAAGGAAATCGATTTCATGACTAACATAGATCCAGGGTCTGATGTATGAGTATGCATCATGATTCATGCTGCGTAGTAACTGTGGTTAAGAGTGTCGTTTCCGGTGACCGATGTACTGTCTTCTTGTTTATTAATGTCTATATTATGGTAGCTGCGTTTTGACCCTATTCATGGCGTTTATGGGTGGCTGAATTCTGATGGTTTTTGGTTGTTTCTGGCAGGCTGAAACGCTTCTGGGATACTTGAGAGAACCAAGGCAAGAAGCTTCCACTTCAAGTCCTTAGAGAGGTATTTCATTAGGCCTTATTTTATTACTAGAAGTGGTTGGGTGTTGACTGTATAGAGTATATGTATTTTTGATGGTTTGTATAGTGTGGTTGAGGGATTGGGGAGTTGTTTATCATGAGTTAAACAATTAGCAGTAGAAGCTAGTGAGAAAAGCTGACCCTTTTAGGTGCATGGTGGTTGACTAGTCTTTTGGGGTTCCTTGTTTCCTTCTTTGTTTAGCGTTTTTGGTTTTTGTGGAGGAGGAAAACTTGTTTGTCTAGTCTTCTTTATTATGTTTTGGGTTGTTGGTGAGGATTATGATCCTTGTTTGGCTGATCCAAAATCCTGTTAGAACAACTATATACTAATTGTCTAGGTTTGTAACGTAAGAGTATGCTGGAGCTTGTTTCCAATTTTTTCTAATCATTGCTATTAAGGTGTTTCTTTTGCTTTTCTGAGTTTTATGTCATGTAGTTGAAATAGTAAGACTCTCTTGGATCCTCAAACCCCCCACCTTCTATTCGGCTGTATTGGTAGATGAGAAAACGGAGCCTGTTTGGCTGGTTAGTAAGAATACGCTAATCGTGATTTCTGTTGGGACTTACTATCTGAAAGGAATCGCGGTCAACAAATCTGCCCAGTAATTTCTAGCTTTGTTCGTTCGAAACCGGGAATAAACATGTCTCCAAGTCCAGTAAAAAATGCTCTTCCATGGCACAGAAACAAACACTAGTGGTGAAAATGTGTGTGTGAGAGAGAGTTTTTCACCAGTGACAGTAAGGAATGAGATGAGAAGGGTCAATCACTTTAGTGTCCTCAACCTGCCCATGTGTGTGGTGTAAAGTAGTTCCATCCATAACACACCTCAGGTAAAGTGCTCTTCAGCTGAATCCTGCTTTACCGCCATGCAATGAACCTAGGAGATGAAAACAATGATGGCATTGGAGTTGCAGGGTGCTTCTTTTAACCTGTGAGTCTTTGGTGTAAAGTTAAAACCAAAACACCACCTTGTTGTCTCCCTGGTCCTACAAGCCCCCGCATGCAGATGCAGCCAGCAAGGCCACCAACCCCACAAAAGATTACGCTCAGTAGCATTATTATGTATGGCTTTCATTTCCTTTGCCCTTGTCGTTATTATTCGGGCATTAGCTGGCGTAGCAGGTGTGTCTTGTCCTTCTGTTTGTATGGGGTCTCATGTTCTCTCAGTACCAAATCCTTCTAGTCTGTTCTTGCACTTGATCTACAGCTTTCTTCAATCTTTTGGTGTAGTTGAGACTTCCCAACCAAACCATGGAACTTAAGGGATGGCTTCTGTTGCTTAGAAATTCAAACTCTATTTAAGCAATCATTTTCACAAATCTCAATCAACCCAACAAAATTGGAAGAACAATTGACTATCACAAGTTGCGATGGGAACTGTCGAGACGACGCAAGCGCATAGACTAGAAGCTGACAACAGCACTTTTGAGAATCCAGATCCAAAATCATGGCCATTAGCCTGGTCTCAATCGCTTTCTACATTTCGCAAAATCAAGAGGCTGCTAGCAAGAGAGAAGCATTTTACAATTGCACGCAAGCCGCCAGTTTATTGGCGACATAAAGCATGGACGATAGAGAAGTAAATCAATAAACATATCATGGACCGATAGTAACAGACAGTACGGTCTACCATGTGAAAAAAGTTGGAATCAGCCGAATCTATCCTAGTAGGCTAAAACAATGAAAACTGGCTTGTTCCCTTCAAAATGTGAAAATTAAGAAGAGCCACCATCTTTTTTATTTTGCTTTGAACATAAGCTAGGTCTGTACCCTTTCTCCAGCATCTTTTCAACCTCTTCAAACTGCAGCCCTTTGGTTTCGGGTACAAGGAAATATATGGCTACCAGTCCAATGAAAGAGAAGCCAGCAAACAGGAGAAATGTACCAGATGAACCGAGAACCTCGGTCAAAGTTAGGAACGTCTCGCTCACTATCAGATTGGAAACCCAGTTGGAAACGGCAGCAATTCCTCCGCCAATGCCTCTATATCTCAGCGGGTAAATCTCGGAGTTCACTATCCAAGGGACCGTCCCCATTCCTGGCGAGTAAGATATGATGTACAATGCCAGGAGAAAAACAGCAAACATTCCGAACTTGGTTGGACAGCCATTTGTGTACCAAGTACGGTGTCCCTCACCACATGCACCTCTTAGAGCGTCATTTGCTGCCAAACATGCTCCAGGATGATACTGATAAAAGGAAAACTCAATCAGTTATAAAGGAATGCTTACAACTTCATTAGACAAAGCATGTGAAGTCAAAATCTAGAGAGGATGTACTTTATTCGCTCCATTAGAACAGAAAGCACATTCCGAGGATGCTTTCAAGCAAGTCATACAGTTCCAAGATGAAGCATCTGGGGCAGTCAGGTAACTCGGACATGTAGAATTCCTACCGAAGCTGGTGGATTCATAATCGCTGATATGTGGAGCATGGACCGAAGCCTCGAAGAACAGGATGGATAACACAACAAGGCAGGAAATAATCCCAAACATGGAAATAATCATCAACCTCCTCCTACCAAATCTGTCAACAAAAGCCATACTTATGAGGGAACCAACAGCATTAAGACCAGACGTTATCAGAGAAAGCGCCAAGGCAGTCTTTTTTGAAGCATATCCAGCCAGCTGAACTATTGTGGGACTGTAATACATGACAGTATTTATACCCACGAACTGTTGAGCAACTTGAACTGTGATGCCGGCATAGAGACCCCTTCGAACTATAACATTGCTCCAAGCACTTTTTATTTTTGAAATAAAACCATCACCAATAGAACCTTCCTCTGCCTTTTCAGTGTCAACTGATAACTGTAAGGCTTTCATCTGTTCTTCAACTTCATTGGCAGGATATATCTTCTCTAGGATTGCCCTGGCTTCTTCTACCTTATTCTGATGAACATATCAAGCAAGCATTACACTTTGCTTGAGTCATTTAACACCAATACACGTGCACAGCATTTACAGTGCTAATATTAGAGGATCTTAGTTGACATAAATCATTGAAAGGACGTGAACCAAAAGCTAATGCTATTACTATTGGAAGCAAACACAGATTGTGCAAGAATCGAAAAATAAAAACCTAGTTAGGGAGTTCTCTGAATGACTTAATTGAGATGTAATATGTCAGTGCATCACAGACTCCGTTCAAGGTTTGCAGTGTGTGTAAAAACAAGCTTTGTCACTAAAAAGTGCATTAGCAACAGAGCATTAAGCATACAATGATTGGGAGTTAAACATTTCTAAGAATAGGAAGCATGATATGCTTCAGAAAATTATAAATACCTTTCTATATAGCCATCTAGGAGATTCAGGAAGTGACAACATCAAAACAAGTTGCAGAAGAGCTGGAATTCCAGCTACCCCGAGCATCCAACGCCAGGTACCTGGTGCCTGAAACACATATATGAGGAGTGTATTATTCTCTCTCCTTCCAAATGGCCACCGAAGTTGCCTCTACTTGAAAAAAAGAATATCAAAGTGGTCATTATAACTTGTGCGCATGCTAAGTTGACAAGATAAGATATAAACTGTCCTCCCGTGATCAGTAAACCATTTGTACTGACTAGTGCCCCTCTAATCTTAGCCGGAGAGGCTTCTGAAATGTAAAGAGGCGAGGTCATGGATGCCATTCCAACACCCAAACCCACAAATATTCTTCCGAGGATTATCATCCATGGAGCTGGAGCAACGGCCATAACTATTGCCCCGATAAAGAACACAAAATCAGCTAGCAGAATTGTTTTCTTGCGTCCATATTTGTCGTTCAGCCAACCACCAATCGCCGCACCAAATATAGCTCCTGCTACGGCCATGCTCACGATTGTTTCCTTCACATTGATAACCAATAAAGTAAGCCATCTCACACAGAAGTTGCATATTAACATAATGAGGATACTCTACCTGCAGCCATGTATGCCTCTCAACAGATTTGAAGTCATCCCTAATGTAGAGCAGGGCACCAGAGATAACGCCTACATGAATAACAAAGTTCAGCATATCAATTCATAATCGTGAGTGCTTTAGCAAAGTACAATCGACCAAATTAAATGGTTCCAGGGAGTAAGAAATTTTTTTAATAGAATGAAGCGTTATTCTCACCTGTATCGTAACCAAACAGGAGCCCTCCAATGCCAGCTGACAGGGCAAGCCGCAATATGTAAGGATTTTTCCACAATGTCGACCAGCATTCTGTAAACTCCGTTTTATCTGCTTTACTAACACCCCC
The DNA here is from genome assembly GCA_033070095.1 of Escallonia herrerae. Taxonomy (NCBI): domain Eukaryota; kingdom Viridiplantae; phylum Streptophyta; class Magnoliopsida; order Escalloniales; family Escalloniaceae; genus Escallonia; species Escallonia herrerae. The sequence goes on from JAVXUP010002717.1 coordinate 85,524, forward strand.
CTCCATAGTTTTCCAATTGGCAAAGACGCAGAAAGACTTTTGCGACACTTTAAATTGAATTCAACCTACACAGGAAAAATAACCAACTATTCAGAGAAATGCTGATAATTTGTTCCTCATCAGCAATTTGTCATTACTCATCTAGCAATATGCAACCGCGAGGAAAAGTTCACTTAATACTATTAATGAGTTGCATGCCTCTTTCTCTCCACCCATCCCTTCTTCAAGCCCTACCCCGTCTTCACCCTTAACCTCCTTTACAACTTTCACAAGCTTAAATAGAAACTGGACTGCTGTAAACTCTACGTAAAGCACAATAAACAGTTCTCTACGGTAATGTAATGCCCGAAACTATGAAAACAACACGGTGCAACAAAATTTAGTTTTCCTTTGCTTTTAGGAGGCAAGATCTTCCTACAGATTGGAGATATCAGTCCTTCCCAACATTCTTGAGAAAAACTTAAAAATTACCTTTTCTTGTAACATTGATCTGTTCTTGTAACTCGATTAGATTTCAATAGAATTTTCTTAAATCACTGCAGATTCAAACATAGTGCATGGATACAACAAAGATTGATGAAGAAAAAACAATCATATACAGTAGAAACACTGCAAACTGAGCAAAGAATCAAGTCAGTGTGACGCCGAACAGTGAAGTGAATATTACCCATAAAAAATCCAGCAAAATAAAAAGAAAAGAAAACCCAACAAGTTCCTTTCACAAATTGATGATTGCATGCAAAGATTTAAATTTTAAACAGAAATTCCAAGTTCTTAACCATCCAAAACATGAAACCTTGCTATGATCTTTCGCTTTAGAAAACAATGCAAGGAAAGCAAAATTGTCAAGTACCTCAACAATCTTCACTGCATGAGTCCTTTATCTTTGTTTTTTTTGTTTGCTTAGATAGATGAATGTTGCTGATATATAGACACAGAGTTTGGTTCAAAGTTAGCAGCATCAATGGGGTAGAGAACAATAATGAATGGGAATGCTAATTTAGGACTGTTCACCCTTTTTATGTTTTCTTGAAAATTCCAATAGAAGTCTGACAGTTGAAGGAAGAGCAATAAATAAAAGAGTCATTATTAATGAAGGAAGTTTAAGTGGATAAGGCTGATTACTAGAAATTAGAATTGGGTCCAAATTGGATAAGATTAAATAAATTAATATTGTGCTTTGTTTTCAATTTGTTTGCTCTTAGGACTCTATTTGATTGTACTTTTATCTTCTATTGACTTTTTGTCACTAAAAAGCTTCTTTTCATAAAGTACTTCAAAATTCATATTCTACCTCCAAAATTGAGATGCATAAATATATGAGCATAAATTAACCTTGGCTGAGCTTAACTTGTTAACTTGGTCAGCTAGACTCTTGAAAGAAAATTTAATTAAAAAAAAAAATTGGCAGTTCAGCACTAATGAGCCAGACCATATAGGACAATTAGATATGGAGTATATCAGAAAATAATTCTCAGACTTTCTTAAACCCTTCTTCTATCACATCAGTTCATCCCGACTAGACAGTCTATTTCAAGGTAGAGATAAGTCGTTAAAAACTAAAAATTTATAGTTACACACTTAAATATCGGTCTCGTAATCGTATTCTGAATATAGATATTTGTGTCCAATTTCAATACTATCAATTCATGTTGTGTAATTTGCAAGTGCCACTAGAAGTGAGTTGAATAGAGAGTCCAGGACTTAACTTGGACAGACATTTCCTGGGCTGAGTTCACCAGTTGAGCTTTAAGTTCAGTTGAACAGAAAGTCCAAATTAAAAGTCCAGAAAGCCCAAGTTACCTGGGAAAAGAATTTAAAAAAAGAGAGGATAAAATTATGTCAAGAATGGGATTCGAACCCATGCCCTTTCGGACCAGTACCTGAAACTGGCGCCTTAGACCAACTCGGCCATCTTGACGAATGGATAATTAGTGAAGAATAATCATCTTTTCACAAACAAATGACTATTGTTTTTCCTTAGCAAAAGTGCATACCGGTGTTAGGGAGATGTTAGAGTTATGGGTCTGGAGTTGTTAGAAAAAACTATGGGAGATGTTAGAGTTACGGGTGTACTGGAGTTGAAAATGTGGTAACTGGTGTTAATAATGGTGGAGAATGTTCAAGTTGATATAAACTTGAGCGATGTGTTGGATCTATTCATCATGAGAAGATCTGAACTATTCAAAACTAGATTTGCAGAGTTTGATAAACCCCCCTTGAAGAATATGGTAGATTACGAGCTTGTAGGGAACAAGTCAAAGAGATCGGTTCCACGACCAAATGCGAGTCAAATTTACTTCTTTTATTTAGAATTTGTGGTAGCATTTTTTGCCCTGATCAACATTTTGCCTTCATTGTTAAGTAGCAATTCCCAGCCTGCCTTCAAAGGGCTTCTTAATTAATCACAGGATCCAGTGCTCCACCTGGACATACAAATTTGCATTTAGTTCAGTCATTAATGATGTCAAGTGTAAGTTTACTAGCATTTTAATTATTTAACAGGCTTATAGAATTGCATCAGATTATAAATATAAACAACATCATCATTTATGTTACAATGTTGAACATACAAAGATGATCACATAAATCTTTAATGCAACGTTATAACCCCAATATATGATCACAATAAATCATCTTTCTGGGTTCGCGTTAGTCCGAAGAAGTCTTCAATTGAGCTTAGAAGGAGCAATGGCACAACATAGCTCGATCAATTTACATTTTCTTGTGTAATAAACGAGGACACGCGTGCAGAGACATATAACAAGGGTTGAGGGAATTTTCGAAGGCGAATGGGCTGACTTGGTGGTGGGTTGTCTCTTAATCTACACGGACATTTATGTATCAAATGACCAAATCATCCCTCAAAATCTATCACATGAATGGGTGAGCATGGTTCGGTTGGTTCGGTTTAGAGGCTGAATATCAAACCGAACCGACTAACCTGGGTTTGGAAAAGAAAAAAAACAAATAAACCGTAGTTGAACGGTTCGGTTTTTGGGGGTTGAACAGTTCGGTTTGAACGGTTTAATTGGTTTGGGCCAAACTTAATTTTGGACAAGTTCATGCCAAAAAATTAATAACTTATACATAATAATAAGCTCCAAAAAAATAAATTTTTTTATCATAATTAATAACACTTAGTAAGATGTAGGCGACAAGTAAAAATGTGTGTTACATTAAGGAATTTAGGGTTTATCCCATTTTATATGAGTGGTTATATAGCTAGGGTTAGTAAACAATAACGAAGATTAAGTAAAAATATAGTTATGTTATATTATATGCAGTTAGTTCGGTTTATGCGATTTCAAAAAAATTAAAACCGAACCGACAATACCGAATGTACAGTTTGGAAAAAAAAAAATCAAACCGATTGATTTTTAGATCGGTTTGAAAATAGACAGATTGGTTGGTTCAGTTTTCACGGTTGGATCAATTTTAACGGTTTAAATGCTCACCCCTTTGTCGTGTGACCACTTAACCGGTATTTGGTGGATGGAAGGACCAATTAAATTACGGAAGTGAACTTACAGGACATGCTTCTAACGAATTGAATGAAAGGGACGATGTTAAAGTTTACCCCAAAGTGAAAAGATAAAAATTGTACTTTATCTTGTCTTTTAATACACATCCTCAGAATATAATGTTTTGAAAAGTGAAACTTAAACACAAAAATGTACCTTCACACCGTAACGGTAACTAAATAAAATTTTACCCGTTATTATAATTTTAATAAAAAAAATTTGACTGCAGCTCAGTGGTAAAAATAACCTACAATCCTCTAATATTGTGACCAAACAATATCACTATATGTCATTAGCGACATTTTTATTTTACATATATTTAACAATAATTTTAACATAATTAACTAAAATTTAAGATAATTAGTGACTATTGTTTATCGCTGCATTTAAGGTCGCAAGATCTTCCAACAATCTTGCAGCTAAAATTTTTCATTCTAAAAACCACCTTTCAGGCTAACCAAACAGAGCCTAATTGTTTGCTTGACATTCCTCGTGCTACCCTTATTCAATGCATCCTGCCTTAATCGCCGACCACCACCAACACAGCCATCACATCGCATCTCTAAGCCCCATTCAGTCCCAATCGCCGCCCATCGCCACGGCAACGAGCTTGCCTCCTCCGCCGTCTCCTGTCAACGCCACAGCCTGCCCCTCCATTACCCCACGGTCCCACACCTCTTAAAAAAGTCACCCCACCGTCATTCGCAGCGCCCATCGGCGGTTTCATTAAACCCTTAAAAACATCCTATTTGGTACGTCTATTGCAAGTGTTAATCGTGAATTGCGATCTCCAATTGTGCAAAACATTAAATCTTTAAGATAGCACGTGAATAAGATTTATGTATCTTTCTATCTATCCATGTGTAGGTGTGTGCGTGTCTTTTGACTTTTCTTTTTTGCTTGTGCTTATAGGGACAATGTGATTGGATGTACTTGAATGTTTTCTTGTTGATTACGGTTGTTGAGAAATGAAGATTTTGGCGCAATGAATGCAAGGGAAAAGTTATTGGGTTGCTTTCCTTAGGGTTGTTGGTGAACTGTTAACCTAGGATGTGGAGTCACTGACCAACTTTTTAACTTGTTGATGTGTCATTTTAAGGTTGTTTTCTACAGTTTTTGAGTAAAAAGCAATTGGGTCTGGGGCAAAAGTAAGAATGGTGTGCCAAGAACTGGTTAAATTTATGTCAAAAGCTGCTAGGTGCATGTATGCCAGATTTGGGTTGTACAGAACAATGTAGATTCCTTTATTTACGTTGCACCGTTATGACGTAGCAGTCATGTTTAAGGAGATCATCTACAGTCCTTTAGTAATTTCTCACAGTAGCTTAGGATGCATATATCCATTTCGGCAGTAGGTGCCATTGTTGTTTGCTTATATGCATCTAGACGGTTGCTTCTTATGCAGTTCTTGCTTGAAACGGTACTGGGAATGGAAAATGATGCCAGAGTTCAAGTATCTGTCATTAGCATAAACGTACACAAGTTTTAAGCCACGAGGCCGCCACTTACAATTTCAATAGCTGGGGTCGAGCATATGATGTCATTTGTTCTCCAAAATTATTGCTCAAATAATTTCATGAAAGTTGTTTTTATTTTTGCTAGTTTTAGTTTTTTTAGTTTTTACTACCATTCTCAGACGGTGTATTCAGTGGTGGAGCCAGAATTAATTGACAAGATTGTCAGATTCCATCAGTTGTGTACTATAGCGAAATTGAGGTTGTCAGATAATATATAAACCCACCTCTTTTCTTTTCTTTTCTTAACAAAAAGTAATTTCTTCCAAGTCAAGGTGATCTCTTGACCACCTTAAGGCCATTGTACATCCGGCTCTGGGTGTATCCATGAGGGAACCAAAACTGATGCAATGCAAATAGCCCTCATATCCCCTTACTACTTAACTGAACCAGAAGTAGGAGCTAGAGTATTCTTTCACATGAACCGCAGCCCCTTCTTCCTTGTTACCATCCTCCCTTCAGCTGGCTTTATAGGTTGTTTAGGCATTTCGGCTGGTTGTTGGTTGGTGCTTGACTTAAACTTTAGTTTGAGTGTTTAGGAACACGGGTCTTTATTCCAGCTTCTTCTTTGAGATCATCTTTTTGGGGTGGGGGTGGAAATGTGACACCTTACCTTTGGCCGTCAAGAATCTGCAGAATTAGCTCAGGATCATGTGCCGGACATGTTTTCAAGGGCTATATATCCGCACAAAGTGATTAATCCGTTTCCTGGGAAGCGTCCTCTCCACAGAAAGTGGATGTAAGGCTGCATACATTAGCCCTCTTTGGGCTGCCTATTTACTCTATGCTATTTGGTATCAAGAACTGATATTTTGTGATTTATGTGCTGCTTAATTAGCAATATGACAAGTATAGGTTAGGCGTTCTTTTTGCAGCTTAACTCATTAGTCTAACAAATGCAATTCAAAGAGAAGCCACGAAGGGAGTTGAAAGGGTAGGACCGGGAGACCTTGGATGCGTCAAAGATATAGTCAACCCAATCTCCAATGATTGAGAATACCAATCACGTTAGAAATCCATAGTTATTTATAGCGCAAGCGTGTTTAAAGTGCAAAGGTTCCCTGAGCCTAAGCACAGGCGCGGGCTTAATCGAAGAAGAGCTACCAAAAGATATTCATACTAAACATACCCAACTGATTCAGCATCCATATCATAGCTTTTCGTAGCAAATGTTTAGATAATTACTTGTCCGAATTTAGTAATTCCTAATCATCGTTTGGCAACAAAAAAGACAATGGATAGGAAAAAGAGAGAAGCCGTCTGCTTCTGGTTTTAATATCCTCTTCCTTTGCACGGACTACAGTGAGAGGCGACTAGAGAGGAGTAGACTAGGTTTTTAGTTCTTTTGATGTGAGTCCATTACGTTTTAGGGCAGGAGAAGTTGTTTTTACTTATTTTTCAAAATATACTATCAGTTTTTGGTCGAGTTAGTCAGCGTTATGAAAAAGAGTGAAAACAGTTGTTTTGCGTTCAGTAAATATAAAGCATGCTTCGAAAAGGCTTTGGGCTTTAGCACACAGAATGTGGGCTTCTTTGAAGGGACTGCCCCAAGTGAGGCACTTAGGGTGGACTTCGCTCCTAGGTTTTTGCTTAATAAATGACACAATTTACATCTGTTGCCATTTTATGGGGACTTCTAAGATATGTGGGAAATTATAAGATGTACAGATTATGAACACCTCCCAGAATCTAAACTTAGTGGAAAATCCTCTTTGAAGCATATTATGATATCAGATGCCGACTGTCCCTTTAAATTTATACAATAAATGCTGGGGCTTTGGAGTATGATGTGATAGGACTAGGATTGCTGTTCGATTGTAAGATTGAAGCTATCGTCAGACATATTTGATGATTAATTAAAACTCTCCGGCCTTATTAGCAACTCATGTTGATAAATATTTTGATCCATCCTCTTTGATCCAGATAAGTACAGTCTCTGAGTTTTAGCTACCAAAGAAGCAGGGAACTTTGTCTTAGAGTTTACTTCTCATTTTGTACTCACCCATGTCTCAAGTAACTATGCCACTGTGTTTCTAAGTGTCCTTTGAATATGTCACATGCAGACCATCAGTTTTTGTGTTGAATAGTTAGTGATTTTTTGTTTTTGATACTCCCATATGCGTTCTTATATGGAATTTGCGATATGATCTCTCTCTCTCTCTCTCACACACACACACACACACACACATAAGCACACACACACAAAAATGTTATTTAATATCACAATGTGCATTGGATAGAGTACCTAGTAAGAGTGATAGGCCACTGATATGTTGGCTATATGTATTTTTTGCAGTTATCTTGGTACTTTGTTGTCGAAGTGTCGTATATTCTATATCAAAATTGATAGGGTTAATTTCTTTGAGCAGATCATGGTTTAATTGGGTTGCTAACGACTTAGCGTATGTACTTACAAAATTTTCTAAGTGATCTTACACCAATAACGAGCTGTGCTGCATATTCTTGTCAATATTCAACCGCGACCATTGAGATGATTCACGAGTCTGGCTGTCTAATTCATGACTCATTGGTTGTACGCTGACCCACATTTGATTAAGTTATCTAATTATTGAGTTTTTTTACGCTACACAGTAAATAAGGAAGAAAAAAGCCTTCTAATAAATAAATGAAAGGAATCATGGCTTGGTTGACCCAATATTAGAGGTCCTTAAGCAAACCCGTCACTTGGAAGAGTACAGAACCGAACGACTTACTCAAGAATAAACAACAGGAAAAGAAGTGTTGGATGGACTTGTACTTGACAGACTGCTACAGCCTACAGCAAATTAGATCAGTGTGCTTCCGAATGCTTAAGATATGAATTTAGTGTGAAATGATAGCAGACGTTTAAATGATAGTGTATTAGTATTATGTATGGTTTCTTGTGGGTTGTATTGTTTGTTCTATCTGGACTATCACGTAGGACAACTTTGTTGCGGGGACTCACCTTTTTCCTGTTTAGAAGGGCCGAGTTAGGGTAGGGCACTGGGATGAGGAAGTAATTTACCCTGAGTGCTTAAATGATGTGGATGTAGAAGAAATGATTGGACAGCATAAATGGGCTGTCATTTAGGAAGATCTGTGGAAGCCTTTTCTTTATAGATAATGTCCTTTATAGGAGAAAAACTATCAATGTGATTATTCGAAAAGGAACCAGCACGGTAACCAAGTCCTTCTGATTGAAGTTATAGATTCTGATGCTTTCTTGGCATTGCAGGTACCTTAAAGCTGCCATTTTATATTTTATGGATGACCAGATTGGACTCTGACAGATAATTTTGCAGATAGATTTGCATAAGTGGCATGTAAAGGTGGGTGGACTAAGGAAGTCACCGTTTCAGGCGGTGGTGGGGATTACCATCTGTGATCGGCGTTAACCATCTTCACCTTCGTAAATGTAGGTACCTGATTTGATTTTTTTATGCTGTATCACATTAACTGCTAGACCACAGCTAAACTTTTATCTTGGCATTGTCTTAATTCTCATTCTCCCTGAATTTTTTTGGATTGGGTTAAGTTACCCTTTTTTCTTGACAACAGGAATTAGCTCCTGAAGCGGCCCAAGGATTTAAGGCTATGTATGAGTTAATACTGTTTTCTAGTATGTGATATAATATTAGGATAGAGGATGGCATTCTATTCTGAGGAGGAACAAACTGAGGATTACCTTTTCAAGATTGTATTGATTGGGGATTCAGCTGTTGGGAAATCAAACTTACTTGCTAGATTTGCAAGAGACGAGTTTTACCCTAACTCAAAATCAACTATAGGGGTGGAGTTTCAAACCCAGAAGATGGAAATTAATGGGAAGGAAGTTAAGGCGCAGATCTGGGATACAGCAGGTCAAGAGCGGTTCAGGGCTGTAACATCTGCCTATTATAGAGGTGCAGTTGGAGCTCTTTTGGTCTATGATATCAGTAGACGCCAGACTTTTGATAGCATTGGTAGATGGCTTAACGAACTTCACAGTAAGCACCTTGAAAGCTTTGATGTTTCGTCCTTTTCCTGTATTTTTTTTTATTTGTGAACCCTCTTTTCCCTTTGAAAACATATATTTCGGGACAGCTTTCATGCCATGTATCAAGATTAGCAATCTGTTACTGACAGATTGACAATTGTGTATAGCAGTTGCTTTGGGTCTCTACTATGTCAAAAGTAATTTTGATATAATTACTTCGCCTACCCATCTTCTCTCTCACTGGCTGTTACTGTAGACCTTCCATGGTGGTCAAAATCATGCTTTAAGCTTTTTCTTCTCTTACTTCAATTGAGGTTTCAATGATTGATTATTCTGCTTTGCTCAATGAACAGCTTATTCCGACATGAATGTTGTTACCATACTTGTGGGAAACAAGTCTGATCTAAAGGATGCGCGAGAGGTTTCTACAGCTGAAGGGAAGACCTTGGCTGAGGCTCAGGGCCTGTTTTTCATGGAAACTTCAGCCCTCGATTCCTCCAACGTGGCTGCTGCGTTTCAAACGGTCGTTAGAGAGATCTTCACCATTCTGAGCCGGAAGGTTATTCAATCTCAGGAACTCAAGAAACATGATCCAGCCTGGACGGGGAATGGAAAGACTGTTGTTCTACAGACTGATGGGAACCAACAAGCAGGTGGGCAACCAAAAAAGGGTTGGTGCTGTTCAACCTAGGGCCACCCAAAAGGCCAGATTTTGTCAAGACTGTTCATTTTCTGTGCTACTGGTTCTCTCGAGCAAGATGTGTTCCCAAACCGTTGACATTTCTTGTACCCCATGTTACACATATAAGGTGAAAGGTGATTCAAACAAAACTGTACTAGAAAATGTAAATGATCTCAAGAGAGAAGATTTTGTTGTAATGTTGTGTACAATATGAATTTTCTCTTATCCATTGCCGTTTCTAGTTTTCTAAATTTCTTAGGGTTCATGTGTTGATAGACTGCTGCGCGCTCGCCCTTGTGAATACTTTCCATCTCATTACTTTTTATTTGAATTTTTTGTATGCAAACTAACAAGGAAAGAAAGATAATTGGGGCTAATTAACACTAGCTATGGTGATTCAAAAATTGCGCGGATTTAGCCAGTTTCTCACATAAAAGGAGAGAGTGTAGTTTCTCACATAAAAGGAGAGTGTGGAATCACCAATTCGTTTTTTCATTTCACAACCGTAGAATTCTACTTTCTCACCTCAACGGGTTGACCTGGTAATTAAAGAGGTTTGTTCTCGTCTTTAACTTTCTGGATTTAAACCTTGTACTCAGCCCCTAGATAAAAAAATACTTTTATGAATGCACCAAGCCGATGTGGGGGTGCACACTAAGATCGTCCGAAAATGAAACTTAATTTCGGTTAACGCTAGAACCGGTACAAAGGCATCCCTTATAGTCAAAAAGAGAATGGAAAAAAAAAAAGAGTTCCCTAACAAAGACCAAGCTGGCCGAATTGCCTACAGTCAGCAGTCTTTTGGGGGATTTCTTCTTCCTACTTGACTCGATTACAGGATCTCCGGTCACAACTGAAAGAGCTAGCCATCGAGCTTCCTTATGAGCTACTTGATTACAAGAGCGGGGGACAAAACAAAGAAAGGACTACTGACTTAAAGTCAACAATATCCACCACTATCACGTCAACATCTTGACTTGAGCACGAGCTTCCATTGATAACATCAACCACGACTTGGGTGCCGTTCTGACCGATTATCTTCTCAAAATTAGCGTCGCAGATAGCTAGGGAGGGCTTGCAAGAGCGGCCATGGCCAAAGTGCATTAGTTCTACCTGTTTTACGACCGCATGATGATCCTTGATGGTCTCAGTCTTGACTGCATCTACATTGAGTTTAATATCAAAGGAGACCACGAGGCTGGCCTAGCCTCACTCAAATAGTGCATCTTTTAGTGACAAGAGATGTGAACTTAGCAGAATCCTACTTATGAAAACTCGATAGACCGGCATGGGAATAACACCTAATTCGAGAAATATAATTTATCTAAACATATGAATCTTAACAGATCCTTTTGAGTCGATCAACGCCACCTTGACAAGAACTATCGAATGAGTACCCTCACGCCATCAAGAGACTTTTACCTGTAAAACTGACCCGCTTTAGCCAATTCGTGGTCATCTATCTTTCAAATGAAAGCTACTTCCATTGGGAGTAAATTGTCTCTCTTCACAAGCCCACCAAAATTAAACAACTAAGCACAAAAATGTGCATATAAATAAACAATGAATGTGAGTGCTAGAGACATGACATGCCACTCATGGATCAACCTCTCAAAATGGGTATAGATTTGGATGGGAGGTTGGACCACCAAGAGTAAATCATTCCCTACTTTTTGACAATACTGAAAATGATTTGAAAGCTCCTACGAAAACCCCACTGTTATGGAAGCTTGGATAAGTGTCACAAGTGACCAACACATAGTCAGCCAATAAATGATCCTGGCAAGTTCTACCATTGTGCTCCATATGATGAATGCCCATGAGGGAAAGGGTCCACGAACAAAGACCCACTTGTTTCGTCCCTCTTGTAAGATAGTTCCATAGAGGGGCTTTATTGATTTTACAAGTTATAGGTGGGTTTGGACTTCGGCATAAATTCTGCGATTGGCTAGTGATACTCTCTGTATAATTTCTGCAGATGACGTTCATAACGTATAATTTGATCTTCAACATGCTACATTGGCACTTAGGAATTTCCCCCAAACTTGGAAGATACCAAGGAAAAATGTGTTTCTTGTTCTTCTTCCTCTTTCTTTTTAACTTAAGTGGCCTTTCCAGTTTTAATTGGTCAAAACATAAGGTTGATAAGAAGTTTCTCGCACGAATATAGTTTGAACTAGCTGGGCAAAAAGATGGTTATGGAAACTGAATAGACATTAGTAACTCAGTATCTTGGATTCCAGCTGAGTTACCAGAACATTTCACACTAGTAAACCAACCAATATTTCATTCAGTCTACCAACAATAAAACCCAGAAGGGGAAAACACAAAGAATACCTGACAAGAACCAGCAACTTTGCTGGACATTACAGCCGAAAGGGGAAAACACAAAGAATAGGGAAAAAGTCCTCTCTTTTTTTAGAACGTATCGTCATGTCATCAGAGATGCATGATGCAGTATGTCTTTTCAGTATATCCCGCAATCGGAGTTTACATCTCAACCAAATCCGAATAACAAAACCTATAAAGAAAAGCTCAAGATCAAACCTACACAGCTTCCCTTGTAACTGCTCCCTTTGATGAGTTCTGTAAAACCGGTGCTCCAATTATCACTAATCAAATGTACTTCTAAACTGAATATCTCGCCCAGCGAGTACAAGTAATTCACAATCCAGAATTTGTTCACCTGATATTCTTCACCTACAGTAACCTTGCAACAGTTGTATAAGAATCTAGCTAGGCAGCAATTCCTGAAGCAAATGGCAATCAAGAGCTCATAAGTACACGATCCAGAAAAATTAACCACGTGAAAGAAAAGAACAATTAAGTGAAAAGAAGCATTTCGAGCATGCGAAAAAGTAGGTCAATTCTAACCAAAGGCACCCTATGTCATTTTCCTCCTTTACTGGGTCAAAAAATATGTGCTATATTGACTATGAATTAAGAATTGTTTGACCAATAGAATGATACGGTAGGTTGGAACCGAAGAGAGACATTCTACCTAGGGATATGTGACAAAGGAGGTTCTCAAGTGGCTTAGACTCAAAACGCTGCCTTCAAGCTAAATTCCCTGAGCACTCACTGTATATTTGAGTCTCTCGGGTATGTAGTTGCAATAAACAACTTCAGGACATCTGGTATCTAGAGGATAATGCAAGCCAATTTCAAAGTCAACTTTGAAATGGACTTTCAAGTCTGACTAGGTTGGTGTTTGATGCATTTTTGTGGTAACTTAATAATCTACATATCACTTGAGTTAAAGTTCTCTGGCTAAGAAGGCACAGGCTACACCTAATCATATATACCTATAATGATTTCAGACGCGAGGGGGAGGGCAAGCAGAGGATCAATTAGCGATATATATGATCGCTGTATTACTGTAATGGCAAACTCGAAATTAATGCAATTTCAAATCTATTTGCATGTAGCTATAAAGGTATCCAGTAACACTCAAATTCTACATGTATCCACTATGATAAGTCTTTCCCTTCCCGACCACTCCTAGTGACTAGTATGTCCGTCCCGCACGCACTTCTTCACTATCAATGACTCATTGGTACCAGATTAAATTGTTTTGATAAGTAAAAAAAGTCATAACTTAACATCCAAGTTTGTTGTTCATGTGCAGCCACTTGAAGAGTGAAGAAGCAGCTGCCATCTTTAAAAATCCAAAACTTGAATAGCTGGTGCTATTGATCTTTTAAATCGTAATATTTCAGAAGCTTTAGGCAAATGGCAAAGTGCAGCTAAGAGTCCAAAATAAAGAATGTATGCATACTTCAAAATAAAGTAAGAAAAAGAATCACCCACATATCCAAGAGTATGCGTAAACCAAATGATGTCCCATGCATTTCTGAGATAGAGACGTCGACAGTTTAGGTACTTCCTACTGTATCCCTTGTATCATTTTTTCTTCTTCCTACAAATCCCGGATTAGGGGGATAATCCACCATTCATTTCATTCTTTTCCTTTATTATTCTCACTCAAGTTTCTTTTCTTCTCTCTTTAAAACTCTTAAACACAGTGCTAACTTTTCTCCATCTCCTTAACTTTTTATCATATTTTTTGGGTTAGTGTTTTTTTTTTAGGTGAATTTCATACTTCCTCACTCTGTGTCAAACGGAAAACTAATTGTAAGGAAAGAAACTTGAGCCTTGAGCCAACAATCACTTTTAAAAGGAAGTTCAGACATATACTTCAATGTCGTGATGGTAAATGCTACAAAGTTCAGACCAAAAAAAAGACATATAAAAGGAAGACTAAGCAAAGAAGCACCTACCTCTGTTTGATCTATTTGTAACACTGTAACCAACATAACCAACTGAGTTCTTTGGCGTGGTGTCTGGACCTGCATTCCCAAGTTCATAACCAAAAGGACCCTCCAGCTCTGGAGATGATGACCGCCAAGTAGGGTCTCTGTAAAATGAACCACTAGCATAGAAGTTGCCAAAGGCCTCATCATTGCCATTGTTTGTTGCAACATAAGTTGGTGCTCGAGGAATGCTGCTCCCATTGTTTCTTCCATAAAGTCCCCCACCCAACCCAAAAAAGCTTTCGGCGTTGCTATAACTAATGTTGCCACTAGGGCCGCTAGTAAAGGATGCACCAGTTTCTCCACCCTGCCCTGACATAAGAGAGGGACCCCAAATTGCTCCAATACTGCCAAATGCACCAGCCATTCCAGAATTTCTACTTCCCGAGCCCAGAAAATCACTAGCATTTGCAGAGTTTGTAGAATAATTAGGACTGGCATTCCCCCACATGTTCCGACTGGTTGAACTTAAGACAGAACCACTTCCACCATTGCTTATGCCATAGCCAACCAAGTTATTATACCTGTTTGGACTTGCACTATAAGTAGGGTTCAAGATACGCCCATAGCTATTATCAGAACTAAAGTTTCCACTTCCCCCATAGTTTGTACTCAAACCTGACTCAGAATTCTGTCCCATACCGTAACCAGCTGGACTAAATGGAGGATATCCACTGCGACCAACAGTCACTGGACTGAATCTACCATCTACTCTTACTCCATAGCCTCCAACTGTGTTCGGATTATATCCTTGAGAGTAGGCATTAAGGAAGCTACTGACTCTACTCAGACCAGAGTTATACCCCCCTAGGGGGCTCCGAGTTGGCCCTGGAGATAACTCCTTGGGAACAGCTCTCTTGACCTCAACCATTTTACCGTTGAGTTCATGAAAGGTTCTGAGCAACACTTTATCTACTGCTTCCTCTGAATCGTAAGTGATAAATCCAAAACCTCTAGGCCTTTGCGTGTTGTGGTCATACATCACCACGACATCTGTGATTGTACCAAATTGATCAAAATAGTCCTTAAAGTCACCCTCTGTAACCGTGGATGCTAAACCTCCTACAAAGATCTTTTTAGTGCGGGTAGGACCTGGTGATCCCGGAAGGCTGCCACTGTTCCTGTTCAGAGGTTGGTGATCATCCCTAGGAACAGCCTTCTTTGCCTCCACCTGAGAAAGAACATGCAGAAACATGTCAGTCTATGTCATACACAACAGAATGGCCAGAGTGATATTTCCAAACTGATCATCCCTATTGGGATGAAAAAAGATTAGAACTTCAATATACCGACCATTGAACTCTGGCCCTGGGACCCAAAGCCACCAAGGAACAAGGAGTTCAAACTTTCTATCCACCGCTAATACTGATGAGCAAATATAAAGTACTAAACACATTACATCTGATATAAATCTGATCTAACCTTCTCTTCTTTAAAATCTAATCTGATTTTTCATTATCCAAAAGCCGGAGCAGGAGGGACATTGGTGTAGAGGTCAAGGGTAAAATGAAGAGAAGTGCATATTGGCTTTTATACCTTGATATTTGGAGGTTTCATGATCTACATATGCAACCAATACATGAACTATTGGCACCTTAAAAGTAAGGTACAACAAGAAAAGAAGTCAGGTACAACAAGAAAAGAAGTAACAAGCTAAAAGTAAGGTACAACAAGAAAAGAAGTAACAAGCTACATTGAACACTCTCCCAAACTAACGCTGTGAACAATTCTCTCCCCTCTTGCTTACTCTCTGAAGGCTAATTGACAGTGAGAATGTCTAAATATTTTCGTCCGAGCTGTCCTTTCACTGATTTTCTTCTCCAAAGTTCAGCAAAATAGATTCTTACTGCTACATGGCAGCAGTTTATTTTCAGACAAACCAAGCCCTATTCACTTCACAGGTGCTCAGCTGACCTGATGGACCTTGATGCTCCAACATGAGCCCTGCTCAAGGTGCATCCTACATTCCTACCTTTAGAATGTTATCAACAACTTTCTTTCTCAATACACAATTTGCTCCTCGGTCAAGCTGTTGCTACTATAACTAAACATGTATTGAACTGAAGAATGGAGCTGATAGAGACCTCACTGCCATCAAAGTTTGTGCAGTAATTAACTTGCCAAACAAAGACTTAATGCTAAATGCTCCACTTCACAATGACACTATGGCACTACGTTCCATATATGAATATGCAAAATGAGAATTCAACAAAAGCAAGACTATGGCTGTACAACTTACAGTTCTACCATCTATGGTATGCTTTTCCTTGACAACTCTTTCAGCAACAGCAGCGTCAGCAAAGATGATGAAACCGAAGCCACGGGCTCGGCCTGTTGTTCGATCCTTCATTATCACAGCTTCCACTACCTCACCGAAAGTATGGAAATACTCTCTCAATCGCTCTTCATCGGTGTCCCAAGAAATCCCGCCAATGAATAATTTTCCAGGCTCCATTTCCATTCTGCACAATCCGTTTTGAGTAAACCGATCGCTCAATAGTATCCATAAAAGTTCCAGACCGGAAAGTATTCAACTTCAGTAAGACATAACAGTTTTTTTTAGCTAAATGAGGGGTACTCAACAAAGAAATATTATAGCACGGATCTATTCAGTGGTACATAACTGGATGGAAACAAATATATAATCAACTTCAAAATCCCACTCTTCACATAGTTTCGTTGGTGATATAAAGAGGCATGTACATACCATGGTAATGTAGATTAACTAATTACTGATAACTATCCTACATCAAAAATAGAAGCAGAAACTTGGAGATTTTTGTCATTAACAAGAAAGGGGGATCCTTGGATTCAAACAGAGAGCAACAGATCTTCAACAGATCAATAATGAATCAACCCACAATCCAAGAATCCTAGAATAACAAGAAAAGATTCAAACTTTGACTCAAACTGATAAAAAAGATCATCAACCCAAGAGCGTTTAAGCCTTTATTTACCAATTGAAGAGAAACCCGGATGAGAAGTTGACACAATCTAAGATCTGGGTGGAGGCATAAGAAGAGTAGAGGGCGAGAGACACCCCCTTTTCCTCTATTTTCCTTTGTTTTGTTTGTTCTTTCAATTCACTGTTAGAGATTTTAGTCTTTATGAAGAGAGAAAGAAAGTGAGTGAGAGAGAGAGAGAGATATGTATGTATATATATAGTAGTAAAAAGATGGATTTACATCTGAAATGGGTATATATAGTGTGTGCAATGTGTGTGAGAGAGAGAAAGAGAGGAGAAGAAGAGAGAGAGAGCCCTTTGGCTATCCTCTAATGTAAGAAAATGAAGAAGCGGAGACGACGGAAGATGGTGACTTTGCCAAGTTTTAATTTTTAAGAAATGGGATGGAGAAAATGTCACATTTCTATTCCTTTTTTGGTAAAACTGATTTCCCCCTTTTTACCATTTGTATATGCACTCCCTCAAGCTTTTGCATGCTCTGGTTTGTCACCATTAACTTGCAAAATCTTTGGATCAGAAAATGAGACACAACATCCCATTCTACATTAACATAGATACCAGAACATTAAACCAAAATTCCTCCTTGTTCCGTAATTAGAGTCACTTTTGAAAGCGAAACAATTTGTAAACCATTAAATACACACACTACTAATATTGCTGAAATTTATGATTTAAATCTATTTTTTTTATAATTTATGCGTTGAAAGTATATCGGCATATCATGTGACTTTAATATTTTGTAACGTAAGTCTAGAAGAAGTTATAACGTATTTCACGACTTAAAGGAAAGTAAATAAGTAAAACAAGGAGAAGTGCTAAAATATGGAGCGAAGATGGATATTGGTAGTCTACCAGCCTAGCTACTGAATTCATCTCTATCCTAAAAACTCAAATTTTCAATCAGAGTTTATTAGAAAGACCTTTCGACCAGAAAAAAGAAAAAAAAGAAAAAAAAAATTACTAGGACCACATTATTTGGCTGAAAAGAAGCCAAGAAACTTGTGTTTCATGAGAAGCTAAATAGCCTTCCTTTTGGTGAAAGAAATGTTTAAATAATTGTAGACCTCCTTACACTGTAAATACCAATTTCTTTGATCTTTATTTTGTTGGCATTGCACCTTAAATCACCATGATGCAAATGGACAGATCAGCTTTCTTTGGAATTGTTGAGCACTAAGTTCAAATTGTGAAAAGCCGTGTATAGACCAACATATTTCATCAGGTCAATGGTCTCTTATACCCTTTCTTAGTTGCGTTAATAGCTTTGTTTTATTGTTATCTTAGTTTAACAGTTAAGTGCTATCACAAATTTGATTGTTCGTATATACAAAAGTATCATAATACAGACAATACTCATGTACCAAGCCATTTTCATTTGCAGCAATGCGGCGATTAAATAGGAGAACGTCAAAAAATCACTCAAGAAAAGCATCGAAGGAGATGCCAAGTCTCGATTCAAGTCCAACGCTGCAACAAATAGTACGCTTTGAGGCTACATTTTTCTATTTGCAAATACACAACATACTTGCTTCAAATGGAGGCAAGGGATGAACCCTACATCAAATTAATGGTGTGGCACCTCTGTCATCATATGTTAATTACAGTAAATGGAAATCTTTACTGACAGATCCCTTTTTCTCAGGTAGATGGACAAAACTGCAAAGACGGAATAATCTTAAAGAAGATGGCTGGTGTTCTGTTTATCGGAAAGGGTCTCTCATTGATCAACTTTTTAATATAAAACTTGAAGTAAAGTGGGAGATGTGTGAAGGACAGAAGGGATTGCTTGTGTGCCCACTATTCTGAAGGGAAGAACAGGTAGAAGGCATCTAGACCTGTATACATATATGGTGTGCCGTACATGTTTGATGGATGGACCTCTGTTTCCATGGCTTACAGCTAACTCTGTGATTTCTTACAGTTTTAATTGGCAATTTTAAAGTCATCATGTCCTTCAATCATTTGTTTAGGACTTTTCTCATGTTGTAAGTCAACCTACTCAAATCCTATGGCTAGAAATTTTCAAACTTCTTATAGATAAAGTGTATAACGATACAGTTTATCGCAATAAATAATAAATTTTTTTACAGCAACTGTGATAACAAGCATATCGATTGATTCTCGTCAGGTGTGGTCTGAGGTCGGTCGCTAGTTATCGATAGATATTAAATGTTATTTGTACATACGAGCATGCAAGATGCTATGCTCGGTGGTTACTTGATTAAACGGTGATAATGCCGTGACACGATATTAGTCGAGTACGTAATTTACGAAATTACGAAATATCTCAAGTAAAAAAGAAAAAAGAAAAAGAGTAGAAGTAGACTCTCTATACGTGCGACACGCTATAAACGTATTATAATTTGTATAACTCGTAATTTATTCCGTCGCATCGCATGTAGACGGCGGCGGTTGGCTTTGCTTTGCACACTATAGTATCGAAGGAGCTGATTTTGGAGACGAAAGGGACGAGGTATCATGGGTTCCTCGGAGAGCCCCCACCTAAGCCGCTCGCCTTCTACCCATGCGGCCTTTCTCTCTCCTAAAACCCCTAAAAGGCGTTGCCGCCTCCACCCTTCTTGAGTCCCACACTCCCAAAGAAAAGACCAACTGTATGCTCCCTTTGTTCACAGATACCTACTTCAGTACTTCAATCTTACATAAACTAATGTATCTATAATCTTTATTGCTGCACAAAAGCATACATTACCCATAAACCCTAGAAGCAGTACTCAAAACCCCTAAAACCCCATGTTAGCAATTTCCAGGATGAAATCACTCATCTCCCCAACTTTCTCACACTTCACCCCAACCCTCACAAAACCCACGGCCACATCTATGTTTCTCTTTCCACAGCCCTCCACTTCTAGTTTTGGAAAAGTGCGACCCTCCCAAAATGGCAATTTCATTCATGTACAACCCGCCATGCACAATTCCTCTGCATCTTTAAACCCTAGTGGAGCTTGTGCTTCTCCAGTGGAGGGTTCTGAGGGGGAGATTCACGTGATTGTGGGCCCTATGTTTGCTGGCAAAACGACAACGCTTCTTCGACGAATTAGGGCAGAGAGCACTAATGGCAGGTTGGGGATTTTTTTCGCTTGCAATTTTTTTCATCTGGTTGTGATTGTGTTTGAATTTATGTGGGTTCTTAATCACTCCCTCGTTTTCATATACGGATAAAAGTATTGTTGACAATTCGAATTTGGACGAAACAATGTTTTACATGGTCAGTTCCAAGAAATCGCAAAAAATGAAAGATAATTGAACGGAGGAAATAAATGTTATGATATGGAAAAAGTCTGCTTCTTTTGTTGTGGTCCAAAACCCTATTCGGAACGGGATTCTAACACTTGTTAGGATTCTTTTGTTGTGATATAGAACATCCACAAAAGTGTTCTTTTTATGTGTTTTAATCCGCAAAAATGTAGTTACTTCCAGGTCACTGGTCAGTTGCTGGTTGAATGAAACTGGAAAAGGTGTTAGACCCAAATGACTATACTTAGGAAAATTGCAATGCAATGCTGTTTCAGGTTCTAAATAACTTCCATCATGGTTAAAAGAAGGTGCATCTTATGATTAAACTTCATGATGGCTTTTGTATCAGGGAACGCAATGGTGATGCTTCATAGTTGTTGCTGTGCAGGATTGATAAGTTTAGTCATTGAAAGAAAAGTATCTCCCTCGAGTTATATTCACTTGCTAATATAATTTATTCAATTTTGAGTACATTATTGATAATGGGGGCCTCTGTGAGCCGTGATACCCTCACATCCGGTCTGTTTCTTATACTGAGCTTATCATCCTTGTTGGTTCTACCACCTTAATTTGAATTCCATATATGATGATATAATATGACATTATATTTCCTATAGTTTCTGTTCCACATTCTGATAGCTCAAATGCAATTATCAATTCTAGGATATTCCTGGCTGTCAGGCCAAGGTCCCAAGGATATATTGATTGGATTAAACTGCGTAGGCTTTCCATTTCTTGGGAAGGCATGATGGTTATAAAAATGGTACATGTTGTGTGTTAGGAATGTTGAGTCTCTGTTGTTTTTATTGATTTGATTGATGTATGAGTTAGGTTGTTGAATTGCATCTCCCAAAGTAGAATTGGTTTGCTACACATCCAGTACGATATATATTCATCCAAGAGTCTGATTTGAATAATAACTTTTGCTATATTATTGTGGTTTTTAAATTGGAAATGAAGACTCTCTAAGCTCCAGGTATTTGATCCTTGTACACTACATTTTTGTTTTTCGCTTTGATTCAAAACTGATTGACGATTTTTATTGCCATGCCATGCATAGGCACTCTGCTTATTGTCATCATCTGCTCTACCAAGTTTTTGGAAATCTTGCTGCCTGCTTTGGGTGTCTTCTTAACTTTTTGTTTTATGGGTAGAAACCCCTTAATTTCTGTTCCACCTTTCAATGGTCAAATGCAATTGTCAATGGTAAGATATTCCTAGTTTTCAGGCTTAGAACCCAAAAGGAACTCCATCGATTGGATGAAACTTTGAAGGGTCTCTGTTTTTCTGGAAGACTTGCAGAAGCAGTTGGGTTATTATGCCGTACAGGATTGCAAGTGGAGTCAGAAACTTATTCTCTGCTTCTGCAAGATTGTATCTTCAGGAAAGAGTATAAGAAAGGAATAAGAGTCCATTGGCAAATGACAATTTTTGGATTTGTTCCCAATGAATATCTTAAGACCAAGTTGTTGATATTATATGCAAAAGCAGGAGATCTGGAAACTGCCCATGTTCTTTTTGAGAAGTTGCTCACAAAAAGCCTGGTTTCTTGGAATGCAATGCTGGCAGGGTATGTGCAGAAGGGTCTTGAAGATGTGGGCTTAAGTCTCTACTACAGAATGAAACGGTGTGGTATCATTCCTGACCAGTACACCTTTGCATCAGTCTTTAGGGCCTGCGCCACTTTAGCAATATTGGAACAGGGGAAGCAAGCTCATGGAATCTTGATAAAGTCCCAAATGTGTGGTAATGTTGTAGTTAACAGTTCCCTCATGGATATGTATTTTAAGTGCAGCTGTCCCGGTGATGGGCATTTAGTTTTTGTCAAGGCTTTGGATAGGAATGTGATTACATGGACTGCTTTGATATCTGGATATGGCCTGAATGGAAGCGTCATCGAGGTTTTGAAATCCTTTAATATGATGATAAGTGAAGGACTTAGACCAAACTATGTTACATTTCTTGCAGTTCTATGTGCTTGTAGCCATGGTGGTTTGGTCGATGAAGGATGGAAATACTTCAATTCGATGGTGAGAGATTACGGGATTCAGCCAAGCGGAAAGCATTATGCAGCCATGGTTGATCTTTTAGGGCGGGCTGGGAGATTAGAAGAAGCTTTTGAATTCATCAGAAACTCACCTTGTAAGGAACACCCAGCGATATGGGGTGCTCTTCTTGGTGCTTGTAGGATTCATGAAAACATGGACATATTAAAGTTTGCCACAGAGAAATTTTTTGAGTTAGAATCAGAAAATGCTGGGAAGTATGTTGTTCTGTCTAATGCTTATGCCACTTTTGGGTCTTGGGGCAACGTTGCTGAGGTTAGGCGTGCCATGAAAGCTTTGGGGGTGAAAAAGGAGCCCGGTTATAGCATGATTGAGGTCCAGAGGGAGGTTAACTTTTTCTTTATGGAACATAATTCTCAAAAACAAGCTGATCAGTTATATGGGCTGATTAAAGATCTGACTTGCATTCTAAAGGATGCTGGCTATTCTCCTGAGTTAAGTTGCTTCTGGCAAGATGATTATCACACTCGCAGAAACTAATTTAAGTACGAATCTTAAACTAATAGTTTTGCTTTTAGTTCTCAGAGCCATTTTAAGTTGAAAGATGTGACTGCGGACGCTCCAGCATTCAAACTTAAACCTTGGGTTGCACATTGTTTGCCAAAATCAGTCTAATGAGGAGATCACAGCCACCCTTTCAGGAGAAAATTCTGCTAGATCAAAAGTTCTCTTGATGCTTAGTGGGTATCACTTAGTTTCCTGGTTAGCTTAAGATGTATCAAATCGGAGGGAGAAGCTTTCAAGAAGTTGGTCAATATGCGCCCTCCAAGTCCATAATCATTACTTGTAAGTTGTCAGAAATTTCATGCTAATTCAAGTTGTGTTTAAGAGATGTTTCTTGGTAGATATTTCTTACTGCTTTCGTAGTTAGTTGATCTTTTAAGTAACTGAATGGGGATGTTCCCTCTTAGTTGCAGGAATCATGGTTTGAGAATCACAATCCTGTATTCCTTTTTAGGGTGTTCTTGGGGGCTGATTCAAACTAGGCTGGATTTCCTATGGTTGAAGGGGTGCTAGGCTTAAACCAATTTCGTTGAAAAGAGCTTCAATTTTAGTCCTTTCTACTATAGTGGATTGAGCATATACCGTCACTTCTGATTGATAGAGGCGCCACTCTTTCCCTTCAACGACACTTTCTTTATCGAACACAACTCCCCACAAGTCTTAATTTTTTCTTATGTTCATTCTTCTGTTAGGTAAGGCATCTGCAAGAATGTTCAGGTAATACTCTGATGAAGGGGAATGCAAAAATATTATGCGTATTCTAAATGTTGCCCCGTTCACACATAATTGCAGAGACAATGTGTTTAGTTTTTTTGATAAAACGTGTTTGTATATGATCTACTTAGCACATGGAAATATTTTTCCTTACATTCTTACTTTCACTTTTTCTGTTGGTTCATGTTCTGCAGAAGTGTAGCAATAATAAAATCAAACAAGGATACAAGATATGGATTGGATTCTGTTGTGACACATGACGGAGAGAAATTGCCATGTTGGCCTTTGGCAGATCTGTCATCATTCAGACAAAAAATTGGGCTTCATGCTTATAATAAGGTAGTTTTATGTCCTGTATTGACAATATGTACAAGTAAAGATTCTTTTCCTGTGATATATGATCTTCTTTCTTGATGTATTTTCAATGTGTGTCGAATGAACTTCTGTATTTGTACATCAGTTCTTGGTAATCTTGATCTAAGCCTTTTCTCTGGTTTACATGTCTAGTGACATTCTCATTTTTTTATTCCACTGGGTCAGCTAGATGTCATTGGTATTGACGAAGCTCAGTTTTTCGGAGACCTTCACGATTTCTGCAGCAAAGCTGCTGACGTGGATGGCAAAACTGTAATAGTTGCTGGGTTAGATGGTGACTATCTGAGGTAATACATCAGTAGTTCAGGCTCCTCTTTATCAATGCTTTCATGCTTCTTGCTTCTTATCGTATACTTCACTAGTCCTCGTTTTAAAACGTCCCAAGACCCTTGAGGTCATACATGAACCATAATATATGGAATAGGCTGAACTTTTTCAATTAGAGATAACGTTATCTTGAAATTCTGCCATTTGATGGTGCTCCCACGTTTGCAGGAGGAGCTTTGGTTCCGTACTCGATATAATTCCCATTGCGACTCTGTAACTAAGTTATCTGCTCGATGTGAGCTTTGTGGCAAACAGGCTCTATTTACGCTAAGGAAGACACAGGAGACGGAAAGAGAGCTGATCGCTGGTGCTGATGTTTACATGCCCGTGTGTAGAAAGCACTATGTGAGCGGACAAGTAGTCAAGGAGGCTACTAGGATTGTCCTGGAGACTGAGCATGTTCAACGTGCCTCATTGTTGTAGCGCTGTTTGCATCCATTGCGAGTCCATATGTAAGACCGTTCCTGGTCCGTTAGCTGGATCTTACGCGCCTGTGCCAATAGAGAGGCTTCGCAGATCCAAAGGCAGCTGTTGGAGCATATACATCTCATAGCTCCACATCCTTTTTCTCCCGTTGTTATGAGTTACTCCATTTTCAGTGGCTTTGTGTAGTGAAGAGAAGAGCTAGATGCTTGATAATATTGGCTATTTTCTGGTTCCTGTACATCTCTCTCTCTCTCTCTCTCTCTCACTCACTCACTCACGCCCTCGCGTGCTCTCTGTTGTGTGCAAGTTTTGCACTTGTAGAGGGGTTCTAGGTGTTGAATGATGGTTAATACTCTCTTCCCTTATGATTTTACTATTTAACTTTTTCGGGAATTTTGAAGACGTGATTTGAACATCTAAACGCTAAATTAAATTAGGGTTAGAGTAATGAGTAAAAGCAAAGAGTACTTGTTCAAATTTCTATGCAAATTCGTACAAAGTGAGCATATTAAAAGGGAATCTAATAACATTTAACGGTATCTTTTCGTCGAGAACTCTTTGAACGCAAAAATCTAGACGTCCCAACACTAACGATTGCAAGTTTGAAATATAGACTGTGAATACAATAGCCAGAACTAATGCGCTTCCACGAGACATAGAACATGGATTCTTGATTGTATCAGAGGCCCGGATTTTCTCGCCATCTCGCCCAATTTCCAACTCACGGTCTCACTCTCAAAATCCAGCTCCAGAAAACAAATTTCTTCCCAATTACATGCCTGGTACTTGTCGACTTCCCTCATGGTATCGACCTCAGTTCTCAATTCTGAGGTAAGCACTTTCTTCCATTTTAAACCCCGAGTTCCACTTTCCCTTTTGCGCTCCAATTCTATGCATCCTATTGCTTTTTCTTGATTTTCCCAAAGTTCGTTTCATCATAAGTTTTGCAGCCGAGATTGGTTCCAACTTCCAAAGAATCAAATTGGTCAGTAAAACCCTAAATCCTGAACTGGGTCATGACCATTTTGTTCCATAGAGTCAGATTTTATCCAATCTTTGGGTTTCTGTCTAAATTTTCGTAGCTCCCGTATTGGATAATGCTAAAAAGATTGAAATTTTGTTGTAATCAGTGTGAGAACCTACAATCTCGGTACAAAAACCCTACCTTCTTCTTTTGTACCAGTAGCGGTAATGGCAATGGGTCAGAACCTGAGACTGAATGGGAAAGATTACTGAAACCCTTCGACATCAAACAGCTTAGGAAATCGCTCAATAAGATCACACCATATCAGCTTAAAAAATTACTGGAGCTCCCACTTGACGTGTCAACTTCAATGGAGATTTTTCAGTGGGCAGGTCACCAGAAGGGTTACTGCCATTCGTTCGATGTGTATTACGCTTTAATTGATAAGGTTGGGGCGGCCCAGGAGTTTAAGGTCATAGAAAGGTTGTTATTGCAGATGAAAGAAGAAGGGGTAGTTTTTAAAGAGTCCCTTTTCATTTTGGTCATGAAGTACTCTGAAAAAGCTGGGTTACCAGGGCAAGCAACGAGACTGCTTTTGGATATGAGGACCCTTTTCTCTTGTGAACCCACTTTTAGATCATACAATGTTGTGTTGGAGATATTGGTGGCTGGGGACTGCCCCGAAGTTGCCCCAAATGTTTTTTATGAGATGTTGAATCGGGGTATCTCTCCAACTGTTTACACTTTTGGTGTGGTAATGAAAGCCCTTTGTAAGGTTAATGAGGTGGATGCTGCCTGCTCCCTCCTTAGGGACATGACAAAACATGGATGCGTTCCAAATGCTATAATTTACCAGACACTAATACACTCCCTCTCTAAGGTTAATCGAGTCAATGAAGCTCTTAAACTTTTGGAGGAAATGTTTCTGATGGGTTGCACACCAGATGTTGATACTTTCAATGATGTAATTCATGGCCTTTGCCGGACCAAGAGAATTCACGAGGCTGCAAAATTGGTTGATCGAATGCTTCTTCGGGGCTTCACCCCAAATGCATTTACGTACGGAGTTCTGATCCATGGGCTATGCCGAGCGGGACAAGTCAACGAAGCGAGGGCTCTTTTGGACAA